>OMLB01026107.1:0-62071 GCA_900302555.1 Myripristis jacobus
CAGATTCCCCCCCCAATTTAAAGAAAAACAAGATCTTAACATTTAATATGAGACAAAATTACTTGTAAAGACGGGGAGTTTTGCAGTATTGTCAGTGTTATCCAATGTCATTGAGAGACTATTATGTAAAACCCTGAGGACACATTTTATTAAAACAGTCTCTCTTGTCATCAGATTATCTGGTTAAAGAAAATTACTATTTTTATACTTGTGCAAACACATCTGCAGACATTTTTTTGCACTGTTTATTGGTTTGAGTGATTATTGTGAAGTATTCTCAAAAACTAAGCACTTTCGATGTTTCTTCTTAATTGTACAGATGATATTTACTGTATCCTCAGATGTGTCATTGATTTACTTGTAGTATCCTGTTGAGTACATTGTTTTCCTGTTGAATGTTTTGACTAGAAGAACCGCCAATACACTCCTTGAATAAACCATAAATGTATTTAATTCACAGATATCTGGAACCTGGATTGAACATTTGTTAAGTTATAAATAACTGATGACCCTGTATCTCTCCACAGACAGCCCTGCTGCGCTGTGCACTACTTGTGTTTATTCACTTACTGCTGCAGGAAATATTTTGGCTTGTATTTCACCTCATTACATCTCTCCATGTGCTCGCTGAGACTTTTTCTGTGCCATAAAACAGGAGTCTAATGCAGCCTTTATGGTCATAAATATGAGGAGATCAGCCATGCCTCTCAACCAGTTCACGGACAGATAGAGACACTTAGGATATCACCGTCCCTCTCACTGAGCACATTACATATCTGAGATGGAAAACACTTTCCCCAGCAAACAAAAAGTGAAAGTTTCCTACAAGCTTTTGTGAAGAGCAACCTGGATCAGCACTTTCTGTAAGGCCTTAAAAATCCTGCTGACACCCTGTTTTTGTACAGCTCTTGATACTCCATGTTTTCACCACTTTATACATATAAATTTATAATTAACAGGCAATTAGTTTATTGTGATCACCATTTTATGCTTGAACAGCTTCCCAATAGGACCTAAATCACATAAAAACGCCAAACTCTCAGCACAGTGTGTGATAAATCAGAATATGAACTTTTAAACAAAATCCCTTCTGGCTTGTCCTAACAAGTCATATTTTTTATTGCAATACAAAAATGAAAAATGTACCTCTGCAGAATACAGGAATGAATATTTGACAAGTCTGTTTGTCTGTGGCTTACGTTTTTCAGGCAGCAATGGGACAAAATTGCCCTCGCTAGCCATAATATGGATGGGGGGGCTGATGGAAATAGCTCAGTGTAGGGTTTCTAGCCAACTAAACTATGGAAATAACACCTCCTTTTAAATCAAATTCAGAGGGTGCCCTGCTATCCGTGGGTGTTTCCAGACAAATGTTACGATTATATTAGACAGCAAAGCAGGAAATAACTTTTTCTCTACCAAAACAAAGCCCATTACATCATATGCACACACAAATATATACACACACACACACATACACAGCCTCTTAGCTGCCACCCTCAGTACATTCTCCACTCCTCTTTGTCTTTTATGGTCCCTACCTTCTGCCATTCTCTCTCCTTTTGTATAAACTTCTTTCTTTCTTATTCACTCATAATCCACATTCTGAAAGCTTTTTTTGGTGATGGGAAACGGGGTAAAACACATAATAACTTTATGTCTATTTGAGTTTCTATCATCTTGTTGCTATAGTTACAGCTGCTATATAGATTGGTGTCCATACGAGCCTGGTTACTGTTTAACCTCTCCACCCACATTTGCCCAGATTAGGAAAATCAATAAGATAACAGCGGCAACGCCGGCCTTACCTTGCACCAACAACACCCTTCTCACACTAAAGCACGCTGCGCCAAACTTCCATATTTTACACCTTATGGTTTGAGACAACCGGGGTGAAAAACAAGGATCTAAAACACATGCTTTGAAAAAGGAGACAAAGAGGAAGACATGGTCAATGTAAACACACAAGTCAGTTCAAGTATGGAACTTCCATTTGGTGAGTACACACTTCTGTTTTTATCACTTTGCCTCAGTGGTTTCGGTGAAAAAGATTGAGCGTGGCAGCTGCTTGCTTTCTTTACGGTGGTTTACATAGCCACCGGCTTCAGAGTGCTGCTGGATCACAAGGAGGAAATATCATCGCCATTTCTGTCTTGGCTTTCCACACGGCTGCAATCCAGGAGGTGTGTCAGAGATATAGAGGTTGTTAAAAAGACCCTGAAAGCTGGGCCTGATGGAGATGATGATACAGTGGGTCTGAGATGGCAGATATGATGCAGTACATTGAGACTGAAGGGACTCAGAGGATGAATTGAGAATTTTGGTACTGATTCTGGCACTATAACAGCTACAACTGAGTCCTCTGAGACAGCAAAGTACTGGATAAAGACTATTTTCATTCTTGTTTACTTTGTTTTGTTTTGTTAGCTCTTAGTTGGTGAAGCCTGTAAAATCATAGAAATGCTAATTTCCATCCTTCATCTATATACACGTCATTGTGCTGTAACAGACGACAAACACTGCCAGTTTTGGTTCTTTGGTCTCTTTGAGGCACCTGGCACACTGTACCGCTTCATACATCAGAGTACACACATACAGTGGATGTGTGAGTCTTGTTTTTATGCCACTGATCATTCATTGAACGATTTGCATGTCACAGTGGGATATGGAGATGCAAATCCATTTTTACAAAGCTCTTGCAAGTGAGAAAAATGAATTAAAGGCCTAATACAGCTAATAAGATGATGTGTCCCTGAATATGTGGTGCTATCTTTTTGACTATGCAAGGAGGTTTTGAAGACCCCTAGATGGAGGACCCCATTCAAATAACCATCTCTTCTGACTCTTGGCTCAGACTTCAACACATTAGATGTTTCTGACACTTTCCATCTGCATGTAGGTCTATCCTCTACCTCCTGACCCATTTCTTTGACTGGAATCAATCCAACCACTCATGAGAATGCTGTTCATAACAACAACAACAAAAACAATATACTACTGATAATAATGATAATCCCCCACTCACTAATGCAAGGTGTTGCACTTATGTTATCTGATTATATTCTGTGTATTTTCATGGGCCAGTTTGGTTGTTTTTGCTGTTTGATATCCAAAACCATTTGCAACATGGCCACAAATACTTGCTATGTTAATTACCTCACTATAAACATTAATTTATGAATCCAGAAAGATTATATCACCTCTAGTTGGATTTCTGAGCCGCACTGTTATTAATTAGGCACAATAGCGACATTTTCTGACAGGATTTGCTTGGCCACTATATGCTCGACAAATCGTCCAAAATGAGGACATTTATGTTACAAATGCATTTCTTTGGCAGCTGCCTTTTCTAAGCTTCTTTTTGGCCTAGATCCGGTTATACTATGTTTCTTTGTGCAAACAAACAGAAATGCAAATCACCGCTCAGGTTGCTCCTTCTCTGAAAATGTGCTGACATACAGCAATGTTTCCAAAAAGCATCCGGTTTAACAATAATGAAGTGATTGTGTTGCACACAGTGTGACTCTGAAGATGACTTGTATTATTTAGTAAACAATGTAATGTGATATAATATAGACATGAAGCAGTGGCAGATAATTACAGTAATCCACTTGCAGAAGATAACTGAAAGTGATGAATTGAGAAATTATGTGTGTCAGAGGCACTTCTAATTATCCAGCTAGTAATGCAAACTTGATGCCTTTTAACTGTAATTACTCCACTAGACACACACAACTACTGTGCTTAAACAGCAAAACAACAGCCTTTGCAAGGGAACCTGTGGCACATTTCTTCATGTCAGACACATGGGATTAATTGCTAAACGGTCACAACCTGGACCAACTCCCGAGCTCGGCTGTTTGCAGAATCAGTTGGTGAATGTAAACACAACAACAGCCATTCAACAGCCCCTCAGCGAATCTATCTGTTTGCCTAGGAATCTGAATGACTTGACATTGGGGCACCGGGAGGCTTGACTTCAAAACACAGACCATATGATTGACGGGGGCAAAATGAACAGTAACTACAGTCACAAACACAGCCTTTCCTTGGGTAAAGGCCATGACACATGGCTAGCTTTTTGAACACTGGTGGAAAACAGTGCTTGTAGCAAAGATATGATCCACAAATTTCCAGAGCAGATCCTAAAGTGGGCTTCAAGTATAGTAGAAAAATACTGTTGGTCATAGTTACGGACAAATATAAAGTACAAATACATCTATACAATGCCTAAAAGATTTTCACATCTTAGAAATAAAAAATCAAAGGGATGCAAATCAAGGTGACCTTTCAGTTCGCTGTAATTTCTAAATTGCTTCATCCAACAAATCCTCACTGCCTGGGCAGCTATATTCAAATCAAATGTCATACCTTGCAATATTAAACCTTTGAGTAGATTTCCTTTGAGACCTCTGAGACTAATTCTGCTGTATCTCAACTCTGTGTTGTAGCTCATAACCTACTGATCATGTCGGTAGCAAGGTCCCTTTTTTTCCTTGCGCCAGCTTGTGAGACCACAGCCTGCTGTTCTCTAGTTAGTCAAGACATCATCTTACAATGTGATGCAACAAAGATGCTTCAGCAGGGACACAGAGAAACTGTAGCCTCTTCGTCTGATTTACTAACTACTCCACAGCTGTGCTTAAATCAACTATGGGCTGATGAATTATACATTGACTCTCAGAAATGGCATTAATATTTGAATGACTTTACAAAATAAAAATATAAATTGCTGCATAGCATGTGTCATTACAAACAGTCAGCTAGAGGAATTGTTTAATATATCTTCCTCACTGAACAAAGGTATGAAATTTAGTCGGTGTCGTGTGCCTCCATAATGTTTAACCAAAGTCAGAGCCCCCAATTAGCAGCCTGCAAGAAGGGTGGATATTAAACACTGTTCGCTTGACACTAATAAGCTGGGTGTTCAAGTATCCAATCAAATCTCATTGTGACAGGCATTAGGGGATTATCCCTGGTTGCCCCGGGCCCTTACAGCCGGCCCAGTGGCCCCGGCAGGGCAGCTCTATCCAGTAGCTGTGGCCCTGCTGCCTGCCTCAGCCTGGCTGGGCCTGAGAGAGCAGCCGAGGCTCATGGGCCTGCACTCAGCTGGCCAGACCGCTGTCAGGCCTCTGCCTTCACAGGGATGTATGGCGAGGATGGAACGCTGCACTTCTCCAATCCAGGTAAAGGGCACAAAAGTGAGGGGCATTTTCTGAACATGGTGGAAAGGTTTTGCAGGACTTAGCTGAAGCATGTAGATTATTCCAGAGTCGAACGCAAACAACAATCTGCTGTTTGTTACTGCGGTGAAACGGTAGAGCCTGTCTGTGGCCGCTAACAGAGCGATGAGTGACAGGACATGAGGCAGTGATTTCTGTTCAAGCTTTATTGTAAAATTTCCTACAGAAATCTGATCTAGAGCTGGCAAAGAGTGCAAAACTGACTTGTTTGGAGTGAAAAATACTTTGAGTGAGCAATGTTTGGAAGAAACTGCCGCATAAAGAAATGATAGACACAATATCCACATTCCATTTGAAAACGAATAAATATATTTTACAACATCCTGACAGGCCGAATTGTCGAAGTGCAATGTGATGACTTTGGACGGAGAACAGTTTGTGGATGATACAAACAAGGTCGTCCACTTGTGCTTCATGTCCACATGATGGCAGCAGTAACTCGTGATTCCAGCTTCACCGGCCCTGCAGGCGTGTTGTAAAACAAATATGTTGGCCTGTGACACCGACATAAAAAATTACGGCGTGATCAGACGACAGAGCTGGCTGTTCAAACATAACGAGGCAGGCCAAGGAGACAGGCTGAGGGCAGCGTGAGGCCTTGTTGAGAGCTCTTAAACTGTCCAACCACATGCCAAAGGCAGAGGTGACTATGGTTCGGTGTGAGTGATGCACCCAGTGGGCTGATGATCACTCCCAGCTCTGCACGTCACACACATCAGTTAGGGCGTCTCCATGAAAAGTCACAAATGTTAATGATTTTAACAGAATATCTGTCAGATGTATTTTCATTTAGTTCTCATACTGCATTGATATGAAAGTTTGTTGTCTAGTTTTGTTTTTTTTTCTGCAGAGGTAGGACTGTTTGATTGGAGCCCTGTGGTGATAGGATAAGGTTGAATTCCTAAGCATTTCGTGTCTTGTTATTCAAGATATTGAGGTTAAATGTCTATCGATTGGGTGATGGCTAGAGGACCTATAGGCAGATAAAAGTGCTCAGAGCAGGCCTGCTGACTGAAGTGACTGGGCCAGCAGTCAAAATGAATTCTCAGCAAAACAGAAGTTAATGATTACAGGAGCTTATCACACACTGTGATTGATTTACGTTGCGCATGGGTCTTCATGTTTATTGATGCAATTGTTTACTTATTTGGTGCACAGAGTTTCTCAGTCTGTCTTTGCAAAAAAAAAAAAAAAAAAAAAAAGCTGTGGCTGCCTATGTAACAGAGAAGAAACATGCTCATTTGTATGTTGTATCTGCCAAATATTATAGAGCAGTAGGATATTCCTCTTAAACACTTGTATTGAAAGGTTATTTTGATTTCAATAAATAAATGTTGCAGATTTAATTGCAAGCATTTTTATCAAGCCATCCTCATGCCTGACAATAGCAAAAGTGCAGAATTTAGAGAGCATTCTGTAAAGAAAACTAATACATTATATTAGCATGAGACAAACTTTACAGACAAGCAAATGTTTGACAGAGACACAGAGTGCAAACTCTTTTCTGTGTGCTCATTCAGAGAGCAAGTGAAAAATCATTGCTTTGTGTTATCTTTCCTTCAAACTACAGACTTCTCACCTTTATTTGCCAACATCTTTATTACCCAGCAATACTTTGAGATATTAGAGAACTTGTGCAAAATAGGCCCTCGTGGTTTATCATTACCCCAAGACCAAATAGTCATCATGGGTGAGGACTGAGAACTCTTCTGCTGTTTAACAAAAAATATATGATTCTAACTAGCTGTGTTTCACTTGATTTTTTCAGCCATTAAAACTTGTGCTCTTCATACAACAGAATGTATTACATGTCCCCACAAAGTATAAGGAACATGCCTGAATAACAAATAAAAGTGAAAAGTTGAATTATTTTTCCTTTAAAAAGCCTCTTCTCAACATTTTAGCTTGTGACCTTAAACCAATTAAGCAGTATTCATAATATTAAATTACATCCTGCATTTTAGCACAGTCCAAGACCTGACAATGTCATGCAGTTAATCCCAGTACAGCTGATGACTTCACTGAGGTAAACAGTGGGTCCCAAAGGGCTTTGATTAACAAAGACTGCAGGCCTCTGAGGCTCTACTATTGCTGATCAGTTTAGCTTCACTTACGCTTGATTTCACTTCAGATCTGACTGAGCAGAAAAAAAACTATTTTTCCAACTAGGGTAAAACTAGAGTACGAAGTTCCAGTTAACACAAAGTACACAATATAACAGAGTACACCTGCTAACTTTGAAATGAAAAAAAAATATAACTAGATCTTTATACAAGTTGACCAATATCAGCATGAACAGAGCATGTAAATGACAATATTGCTGTGAGATGAAAATATGATATTCCGCTGGTCAGCCAGAGGGGCTTGCATAAGCTGTGTGATTTGCAGATAGCTATCTGTTGACAAGGTCTTTGCCATGACACTATACTCACCTATCTCCTCCATCTACTGTAGGAGAGCAGAGCAGCAGCATTTTCCTACTGGCCTCAAATAAGCTGCAGGCAGCACACTGACTCCTGTTTTACTCTTATCAATACCAACAAGCTCCTGGATGCACATAACAAACATTCACCTTTTCCCTGCCGTGGAGCTCGCTTTAAAAAAAAGAACAAAAAACAAACAAAATAATATCCCACATAGCGTAATCCAAATCTTATTGACTGTTCCGGGCCATCATGGACTCTCCTTTCTCCCAGCAGCTGGTTCCAGTGTTTTGATTTTACTATGTGTAGCTTCCCTGCCGCTCGCCTTTGAGAGATCGGACTTGGGAAATGATATCTAGTCATTGAGGAGAAGGTACAAATAGGCAGTGGTTACAAATGGAGTTTGGTCAGTGGTCGGAGATTCCTATTCAGAAGATAGACAGGACTTTGTTCACAAACTGGAGTTTGAAGTTTCAAAGGGGAGAATCACACAAGTGTTACATCAGTTCTCAGCGATCCTTTGACTTTTAGCCCCGGGGCAGGGAGTTTGGGTGACTGATTATAAGACAGCACTCTCATCCCATTACATTTCAACATGGCCACTTCATACTGTATGCAGCATATATCAGCTGAGCAACAGGCAGTTGTTGTCACATGGGGCTGACATTATCATAGCGAGGCATGTATAATTCAGCTTGAATAATTGCTTATCAACCCCTTTTGTTTACCGGTCATGAGCATTAAATCAGCATAACGAGAAACAGGTACAGTGTGTGCTGCAAATTTTACAATCTTGGATTTTAAATATGTGCCTGTGTTGTGTGTATTCGAATTTTGTCAGCAGAATTGAAATGTGCTGCCATACGTTCATTCTGTCCAGCGATCTCCCAGAGGGCCTTCTGTTTTGCTGTTTCATACTGCACAAATTATATAGGCTGTGTCCTCTGGGAAATGTACCTACAGTATCTTACAGACTACCCCCAACCTCCAAAATGCAACTCATGTGAGAATTTCAAACCAACTTGTCCTCCTATCTTACACATCAGAACAGTGTGTGTCAGTTTGTGTGTGATTGAGAAAGCTATAACCGCACAGATTATACTTTATAGCCCTGTATATGACTGTTCCTTGAGGAGTCTGCAGAATTTTAAGATGGGAGTGGTGATAAAACGCTTTAATGACAGGGAAGATAAGATTTGCTCTAAGTGACTCATTCATAGCTTCACACAGATTCTCCCATCCCTGTCCTCTCTGGTTACTAGGTGCTTTGAAATAATGAGCAACCTTCTTGAGCAAATATGGACATTGCAGAGGTGCTGCACAGATCGAACATGAAGAAATGTTGTAATCAGCTGTAGACTCTGCTGAAACAACATGCTTCATTTAAGCCATAATGCATTTATCATATCAGGGCACAAGGGAATAGCATTTAAGAGTGTGCTAAAAGAAAACTGCTGATCATGTCTTTAACAGAAGTGTAACTTCGACTGAGTTAATCAAATTAACAAAGATGTTCACAGCACTTGCAATATCAAAGGTCCCAAGATCAATGACTCTGAATATGTGATCATACCTGCCATCAGAGGGGCTGAAAAGAATAGTTTCTGTAGGTTTTAATCACAGGTTGACGACTTCCATTTTCCTTACTGATTGGATTAAGAGCGGATTTGGGTCAATATTTAATCGTCAAACAGTGATCTGACGATCTTATAACCACAGAAACCGCCAACAATGTTATGGTGTTTTCCTGCTGGGAAGGAAATAAAAAAAATATGAATCCTCAATAAAATTTGGGTGGATGGTTATCCAGTTCACCTACATGGGGTTTACTGCTCCTGAGGTCTAGCTGACCCCAAGATCATTGACCTATTGCTTTGCACTGGCACTTTCTCTTCAAATACAAAGCTACTGTTTGCCATGTCACATTCACCTACGCAGAAGAGGCAGTCTCTTTGCACAACTGACGAATTTCCTTTTGAAAACAATTGGATTCAGACTTGATGTAAGAACAAACATATTCCTTGAGGATCATATCATCTCTTTGATGATTTAATTTTTAATTTTTTTTTTTTTTTGTCTTTTTGGCCACTTTATAAATAATTCTCAAAATGCTCTGAATGACCGAGGCTGCCTCTTTGAGGAGCAGCTGCCCAGGCACAGCAAGAGTTGAGCATTTGGATCAGAATGCAGCCTCACGTGTGGCCTGTGTTTTGAGAAACAATGAACTCTTTTACATAAAGGCATCAATTTGCTTTAGCAAGAGCTATTTCTCCTGTTAATTATGGTAGAATTAACTGAGATTTACCAGGGATGTATTACACGTGGAAGCAGGTCTGAATACAGACTAGTGGGTCTCCTTAATGGCATTCCTAAGTCAGGTACTACTACACCTTACTCTACTCTTACCTACCATATAACAGATGTATCTACTGGAATTTGTGTAGAAACATATCTATGACAAGACCATGTTGCAGAAAGAGATGACATACTTGGCAATCACATAGACAACTGGTTTGAACTAGTGGAGCCAGGATGTGTCACATCACACAGTGATTTGGCACAGGACTGACTCTCATCAGGGAATTGTTTATCCATTACTGACAGCCGTGCGCAGAGGGAGAGGGAGGGGGGTTGTCCAAGAGATGAGGGATATCAAAGTTGCTTTATCTCTTCAAAAAAAACATAAGCCTCTGATCCAACACTGAGGAGGCTGGTTAACCATCAACCAGAGCGACACTCCACCTTTCCCCTGGTTAGGGGCATGAGAGCAGGAGGAGGCGGTGGCTTCTGCTGTCAGTCACCAGCGGCCTCCACATGGTCTCCTCTCTGACACCATAAGGTCCCCATCACACTCACTGGGCCAGGAATCTACCTTTCACTGGGCGGAGCTAAGCCAGAAAAGAGGGAGGGGGTGAGTTGGAGGTGGATGTGGGGGGGCACATTAGCTTCTCGGACAAGTCTTCCTGCCCCACTGTCAGGTAGTTGAGATTTTGTTTGTCCAAAGCACTAGCAGACATGGACATGGCAGACTACAGCGAGGCTCTGGACCCAGCCTATACCACGCTGGAGTTCGAAAACATGCAAGTGCTCGCCATGGGCGCAGGTGAGTCCCATATATGCAGCTCTGCCTTTGAACTTTGAAACTTTTACCTTCTTAAAACTTTGGTCAGGAGAGGACAGTTCAGAGGTAGATCTTCCATGCAGTGATAAAAGGGGTCATTTGTCCATCTGCCTCTGCTTGCAGGGGAATGATCATGTGCAATGGTCTAGGGCACTTCTTTTATCACCTGTTGGTGCAATAGTAAAACATTAAGAGATTTTGATTTACGAGACTCCGCTCAGCAGCTCTCATTGGGTTCTGGTCATTTGGTAGGGGTTGGATGCGCAGTATGTGGATCGACCACAGCCTGTTGAAACTTGTAGAGTGATGTGGTGTTGGTCATATTTCAACCAGATCAATTTCAGCGGACAGATATTCATCCTCTAATGAAGTAGTAGTTTGAGTATCATGAACATGCCTCTCCTGTTACAAACGGTTTGTTCCCACAGATTCTAAGGTTAAGAAGTGGGGTATAGGGATTTTCTGCTGTTTGAGTGATTAATGGTTTCTGAGAAGTTAAGAAGACACCGAGTTATTTATGTATGAAGTCTCCCATGACTTTTGGCTGTGATCCTGATTCTAAAATGAAACAATTCTTGATGAAGATAAAAAAAAAGGATGAGAACCTCGCTGCATAAACTATACCTTTACATGCACTTTAATATGATGGTATTGGGGAGTTTCACTACCTCCCTGTTCAACTCTTTAATGGTTATTAATCACTAATAACCGTTTGCAACCTCTAGAATGTTTATGACCATGAAAACGTGACATACTGTGTGATTGATTTACCCAGCGTGATGATTATGAGGGTGGCTAACAGGAAGACTGTCTCCAGTGATTGCCTTTTCAGTGGTAATCAGGCCTGCGTCAATTACGGTCTGTTGACTTTGTCTGAGCTACTCAGGCAGGTAATACACCCTTGCAGGTTCTCAAGGCTTATTTTGATCAGCTATCAACGACACTGATGACTGCATTCACCACTGCCATTCATGCCTCCTTAAATTAAACCAGTTTGACCACCTCTTCCTGTGTTGTTGGGCCTTTAAGACAGAATATTAGGCAATCAGGCTATGAATCCTGATATTTGCCAGCAGTCATGTGATAATCTTTGATTAAAAAAACCCCCACTCTGCCTCGGTTTAGTGTAACTATTTGGGTCACGGTGTCTGTGTTCTATGCCAAAAAAAATGATCACCTAAAGGCCTGGTGACGTGATGAGAGGTATTTCACTCTCTGTTTCTTTCTCCTCATTCTGTAAGACTCCTCACCGGCTGAAAGTGCCAACATGAACGCTGCCAACCATCTGGGTGCGGGCACCCTGTGTGCCATCTGTGGAGACAGGGCCACTGGCAAGCACTATGGAGCCTCCAGCTGCGATGGCTGCAAGGGTTTCTTCAGACGCAGTGTCCGCAAAAACCACATGTACTCCTGCAGGTGAGAGCAGAATGTATTGTGAAGTAGGAGAGCATGGAAGAAGCTCTAACAATTTGAACAACACTCTCCCCTCCCTTAATCACTATTGTTGAGGTGCCATTGAGCAAAGCATTGCACCCTGAGCTGCGCCAGTGGAGCTGCTCAGTTGCCAGCAGTACACTACTGTGACAATACTGCATAGTGTGACAGTGTGTAACCCTCCCACCCCTTGCAACTACTCCCTTAGGCTGTTGCTGTAATTAAGAATCTGTTAAAGTTTTAAATATTGCAAAAAAAAGGTGCATAATTGCTTCATTAATCCAAACTGCTTTTTTGAATCTGCTACGACACTAAAAACCACCTACTCCACTCACTTTCCAGGTTTAGCAGACAATGCATTGTGGATAAAGACAAGCGAAATCAATGCAGATACTGCAGACTGAAGAAGTGCTTTAGAGCTGGCATGAAGAAAGAAGGTAGGAGTCTTTTATCTTTTCCAAACTGTGACAAACTGGCTCAATCTATAAGTCGAATCTATATGTTTTTGTGAAAACAGCAGTAGTGATTTTGGCAATCTCTTGCAATGGAAAAAACAAGAACTCCCCACTTAATCAGTGATTCGCTGTCACAGTGTGAGCAGTCCCCACTCAAATGAAGCTACTTGTAGCCGGGGTATGTTGCAATCCCCGGGAGAGTAGCACTTTGTTAATGTTCACTCCACTGAAGCACTGAAGTCTATGACCGGCTTATGCTGAGCAAACATTTCTAAGCAATAATAGCCATATACTGATAAACATGACAACCTTGGAAGCCTTATTTTTCCTTTAAATGACTCAGCATTTTGTCTACAGTATTTGTACAACAAAGTGATAAGAAAATTAGGCAATTATTATTTTTTGTCTTGCACGTTTGATTTGTTTAGTTGCACACGGCTGTCACATTTAGATGCATGACACGACTGCAAGGCTGCAGGTCTATAAATGCCAGCAGTGTTTGCTGCACTACTGACAGTATAAATCTTTGTCTCAGCTGTGCAGAATGAAAGAGACAGAATCAGCACCAGGAGGTCCAGCTATGAAGACAGTAGTTTACCATCAATCAATGCACTCATCCAGGCAGATGTGCTGTCGAGACAGGTAAGGCCCACTGCTACACACTAAATGTCTTTTGCTTTTTCGTATCTGATCTGTTTCTGTTTGCCTGTGATGAGGCACTGGATAATTTTGTCTTGTGTTGCCTTGTGTAGATCACGTCTCCTGTTCCTATACTGAACGGTGACATAAGGACCAAAAAAATCGCCACCATCACAGATGTGTGTGAGTCGATGAAGCAGCAGCTGTTGGTCTTGGTGGAGTGGGCCAAGTACATCCCTGCCTTCTGTGACCTGCCTCTGGATGACCAGGTAAGACTCACACACAGACAGAGTGTACATAGCTGTATAGACACTCTGGTCACTCATCAACCAGTCTGCAACTACAGCAGCATCAAACCCCAAACCACACAACTGCAACCACCAGGCTACAGGGCAACAGAGGTATAGACCTGTCCCTGCATAGTTTAGATAAATAAATAATTTAAATAACAAAAAAAGAAAAACTAAACAGCCAAAAAGAGACCAGTAGCAAAAAGGAATATGTTCAAGTAAATGTAAATCCCCTCTACACAGAAGTACAAGGATTTAAAATCTGTATAAACTCCTCAACTGGAGTGGTTAATGTATTTTAATCCTGAGTTAGAATATGATGAGCTGGTTTTAAAGTAATATCCCCTCTCAAAAAAGCGCAGAATCATTAACACTGTGATCACCAGGCCTTGGTAACTGATTTGCTGATGTCGTATTATTGAGGGAGCCAGTGTCTTGAGAGACATGCACCACAGTCTCTTGCTCTCCTCTTTGAAGCTTCAGCTTGCTCAGTCTGCTGCACAGTGACCTTGAAGTGAAGGGAATAATGAAACTAGACAGTGACTGAGCAGTAAAGAGGAATATTGGCGCCTCAATTTAGCACACGACTGTTTAATAGTCATCTACGAATCTGATGAGATCTGATCTGATGAGACACAACACAAAAAACATTCAGATAAGTGCACAGTGGAGATTGTGGAGTGTGTGGCAATGATAATGAGTAATATGAAATGAATCCACTCTATTTCAGGTGGCTTTGCTGCGAGCTCATGCTGGAGAGCATCTCCTTCTTGGTGCTGCCAAGAGGTCCATGCTATACAAAGATCTCCTGCTATTAGGTAAAATGATACAAAGGAGTATTTTGTCTCTAAAAGAATCAGTTACGGTCAATCACAGTCTACCTACCATCATCAGGGTCTAATGCCTCCAGATCTCATTTTATTTTATGAACTCAATGATTCTCTTACAGGAAATGACCACATCATTCCCAGAAACTGCCCGGAGCTGGAGGTGAGCAGGGTAGCAGTGAGAATCCTGGATGAGCTGGTGCTTCCTTTCCAGGAGCTGCAGATAGACGACAATGAATACGCTTGCTTGAAAGCCATAGTTTTCTTTGACCCAGGTAAGAATTGTTCAGCTCAGCTTCCAGACTGTAGGATGTCTCAAGTGTTTGGGCATCATTGCTAACAAATGTTTGAATGTTGACCTATCAAGATGTCATATAGTTCTGTGTTGCTTCTCTAAATTATTTGAGGAAAGTTATACATCTTGAAGCGCCACCTGGATTTTATTCACCCATAGATGCCAAAGGTCTGAGCGACCCTGGAAAAATCAAGCGGATGCGGTACCAGGTCCAGGTCAGCCTGGAGGACTACATCAACGACAGGCAGTATGACTCTCGGGGGCGTTTTGGAGAGCTGCTCCTCCTGCTGCCGACGCTACAGAGCATCACATGGCAGATGATCGAACAGATCCAGTTCGTTAAACTCTTTGGCATGGCCAAGATCGACAACCTACTACAAGAAATGCTCCTTGGAGGTGAAGTCTCTTTAGTCTCAGCTGTACCTTTGGTTGAAATGGAGCACTTGATAGCATGGGATCAGCTATAAAGTGATACATGCCACAATAAATAGTGATTGACTGCCTCTGTGTGCTACTTCTGTGTCCTAGGCTCTGCTAATGAGGCTCCACATGCACCTCACTCTCTGCACCCTCACCTGGTTCAGGAGCATCTCAGCAGCAATGTTATAGTGGCCAGCAACATGCCAACGCCCATCCACAATGGTCAAATCTGTAAGTACAAGTGCAGTTTTTAGTGCATGTATAATGTGCTGTAGTATAGAGCAGGAGTTCTCTACAGGACTAATCTAAATGTCAACTTAAACTGCATTGAAATGAATAATATTTTAATTAACAGAGATTGTTAACTTTCCTTGCTTGCACCCAGTTCCATGTGCAGCCTAGTCAGGTAGCTGGAAGGACAAACAGGCTTGGCAGAATAATCCTCTAAGTTCTTCACAGAGACTAATCTGGCTTATTTTGTCAAAGAGAACTTCTGTTATTTTTTCTTAACATTTTTAATGCTCTCAGAAATTTCACAAAAGTGCTTACTCCTCGTCTGAAAATTGTGTCGCTCCAAGAAACATTACACTAAAGAACGGCGAATATGGCCGCAATATCTAATTATGCAGCAGTTTCTCACTCTAACTCTCTCGTGTCTCTTGCTGCTCTACTTTTCAGCCACTCCTGAAACCCCAATACCTTCTCCACCTACTGCCTCCAGCTCAGAACATTATAAAATGGCTCAGGGGGTTATAGCCACAGTGCCCAAGCAGCCAACCTCCATCCCTCAGCCTACCATTACAAAGCAAGAGGCCATCTAACAACCCGCCGGATCTTCAGTCCTTTCTCTCAGCATTCTTGTTTTTTTTTTGTTTTGTTTTTTTGTCATAGCAGCTGTTTTAAACCAGGGTCTTTATATCAAAGTCTGTATATAATCAGCATTGAGGCTGTTGACTTGAGGCTGTTAACTTGACTGAAACAATAAAGTAGCTAAGTAATTGCAATTATGTTGCTTGCAGATTTGCCTTTTTCAAAGTCTTCAGGGATTTTAGGGTGTATACAGATACTTTTCGCTGAGCTGCACGGCTTGGTGGAAACTCCTAAACCTTGGTGAAAGTTAATTTTAATGTCAGACAAAAAATGTATACATCAAAACCCAACTCTACAGACTGTTGCTCTGTAGGATCAGCATAAACAAACAATATTATAGCCTGTTTATTTTTAGGCAGCATCATTCAGTGAATTCCCTCAGCATGGCCTCGGTATGTGGATTTGCTGCATTACACAGAGTGCAGCAAGGCTTACTGTTAGATATGGCGACTTGATCATGTGAATATTGTATGAATGTTACAACAGGCCTTACATTGTCATGTATTTAGTGTTGCACAGTATTTCATTTTATATTCAGTGATGAAACTCTTGGATAGCGAGGACTTTCAGACAGTCTTGACACAATGACATTTCCGAGCTACTGTCATTTTATCAAAGCTGTACAAAAGGAAATCCCAAACTCTTCAGCTGTCCTCCTATCATACTGTGTGACAAGATTAAGGTATCCATGTTTATTTTATGTACTGGAGAAAATAAAATGCATATTGACAGTAGTTATGTAGAATGAAACATGTTAAAACATCTACCAAGAAAACTTGGTGATAGAAGATGCTGTACTCTGTGGTGCCGCTTTGTAAAAGTCAGAGGCAGATACACTTTGTGGAATTAATGTAAGTTTCCCAATTGAAATACTGTTGTACTGGTTTTTAAAAAATATATATTATATTTTTTGCCTGAGTTTAGTATTTTATCATGGTTTAACTTTCAGAATAAAATGTGCCTTGAAACCTGTACTGCCTGACAAAAGAAAATAGGCAATGTTTCACCTTGCAATGTGAAGATGAATAAATAAAATCTCAAGGTCTATTTTTACATTGAACTTGCTGCAGACCATATTTTATATAATCCCACTCAACTGCTTACATGGGGCAGCTTCACTTGCATATCTGTGGATATCAAATGATGTCACTTTGATGTCAGATAATAACTGAGACAAGTGGAAAAATAGTTGGTTAGCTACACGTAGGCCTGTGGAGGGGAAAGGGTCCAACGTGGCAGCCGCTTGGTCAATGATTCAGACTGATAAACTGTCATAAAGTCATTTTAGATAGCACTGCTTAGAGAGAGAGAGAGAGAGAGAGAGAGAGAGTGAGCACAACTTCAAAGTTAGCGTTTCTCCACTCCACTGATAAAAAAAATGTCCTTGCCCTACACTTGGACATAAGACTAATTGTATGACATCATTTATTACAGGTTTGTTGCGTGAATATCTCATGATGGAAATTTGGCAGCTATCACACTCATTCACCCAAAGGCATATCATAACCAGACAATACACGGGATTATTATTATATTGTCCGCTGAATGTTGAAAACACCCCGCGTCATTTTATAATACTTTACAGCATTACTGTCAGAAATATGAGTGAGTGTCGACGTGCACGGTGACAGGGGAGCTGCAGGTTCTGCAACTTTGTGCAACTTCGCCACCTAGCGGCCGCATTCAAGTATAACTACACGTCAAGTAAATTTACACCAACCTTGCATGTCAGCCTTCAGATAGGTAATTAAATGCTGCAGGCACAGGCAGCCATTCGTTTAAATAATACTTTAAAAACGATAAAGATTAATAACCGAGGAGGATAAAGCCGGTTTATATACAGTTGTACTCAAATGTTTTGCTTTTAAAACTACAGTGTTAACAGTGCTGCTGCCTTAGAGTGCTGTGGAAAATATAATCGTCCACAGTCAGCAGCTAATCTACAAAGGGGATTATACCAAAATATGACGTTCAAGTAAATGAAATAAATGCACAACTTTTGGTTGATAAAGTACTGAAGCATCAGCTACGTGGTGAGTGACAAAATATGAAGACAATAGCTCAAGCTTTGTTAATTTGTTGCTTTCGAAGTGTAATACGCAGATTTACGTTTTTTGACATAATTACGTTTCCGTGCAGCACCTGAAGGCAGCATAACCTACCAAACGGTAGGAGACGTAGCGCAGCAGCGATGCGTCACTTGCCACAGGTTGACCAATGAGAGAGCGCGGTCTCCCTACCCGGAACTGGTCAGAGGATTTTCCTGGCAGGTTTGTTTCTTCATAGCCCTCTGTTTTGTTTTTTTCCCCTGGTTTGTTATGTTTGCTTGTCACAGTGTTATCACGCCCCAGTTGGTGCAGATAAATGTGGTATAGAGATTTGTTAGATGCGCATTAACACTCGCATGCTGAGGTTGGTGTTCCGTCTCTGTTCTGACTTTGATTTACTGTCGTCAGGTTAGCCAGTTCGTGGGGCTGGGGGTCTCTCTCAGCCATTGCTTTGCAGAGAAATAAAGTTTGCGCTGCCGTGCATTTCATCGCTGTTATTGATTTTCCCCACTCTCATTACAATTAGAGGACAGCTGCGTGTAATCTGCAGCCATTATTGTCTCATTAAGGTCAATTGGTGTTTCTAAGTGGGTGACAAATTCCCTTAATGTCTAAATATGTGAGCCCTGCTGGAATGTGATGGCTTGGGGGTTATTCTGTCTGTGTATTTACTGAGAGCCTGTTGTGTGTCACCCTCCCATCAGCAACATCCAGTCAGTCCATGGCCGATCAGCATGAGTCCATCGATCTCAGGTCTCCTCCTGCGGAACCGGCGGCGGCTGCAGGACACAGCTGGTTCCCCGGCCCCCCTCCACCCATCTACTCCTGCACTCTGACCCCCGAGCTGGTGGCCAAGGCACGGGAGGAGCTCCAGGAGAAACCAGAGTGGCGTCTGCGGGACGTCCAAGCACTGAGAGACATGATCCTGAAGGTTTTTTTGGCTTTGTGTTGTGTTGAGCGATATTGGCATGCACATGATCACAGACATTCAGTTTCTGGCTTATGCCACTAATCATAAAAGTTGTAGTTTACTGTATGTTGGAAATCTCAACTGTAAACATGAGCTGCTGACTGAACTGTCATTTTTCCACATGACCCTGAAGGACCAGCCCAACCTCAGGACCAGGCTGGATGATGCTTTCCTCCTGCGCTTCCTGCGGGCCAGGAAGTTCGACTACGACCGCGCCCTGCAGCTGCTGCTTAATTACCATGCGGGCCGGAAAGCCTGGCCAGAGGTGTTCCAGGACCTGAAACCATCCACTGTGAAACACGTCCTGGACCTGGGCTTCCTCACCGTCCTGCCGCAGCCCGACCCCAATGGACGGTACATCCTCTGTCTGCGGCCAGGTGGGTGCCAGCTCCAGTAAAGAAGCTATTTTTGCTTAGCAAATTTATGTTTTTAAATGCAGAAATTATTCTTGAATAGCAGTTTGTGTGACTTTTTTCTTACATTTTGCTTTCATGTTCACAAGTGAGAAGTGATTTCTATCTCTGTAATGACTAATGGCCTGTTTGTAACTATTTTTACAGGATGTGCCATACTGACGATGATGTATGATGACTCAGTGCAATCTCCTTCTTACAGGAAAGTGGAAACCGAATGATTATCCATTTGTTGACAATGTTCGGGCCATCTATTTGACCCTGGAGAAACTGATCCAGCCAGAGGAAACTCAAGTGAACGGTATCGTCATCTTAGCCGACTACAGCGGGGTGGGCATGTCCCAAGCATCCAATCCAGGCCCGTTCCTTGCCAAGAAGGTTGTGAGCATCCTACAGGTGAGAAATCTGAAGCTTTTCATCTTAATATGTAAATTAAATGTAATTCCTGAAATGTAAGCAGAAGACTCTTGAAGGAGAAGTTCACTTCTTTGGCACATAAACCCTACTTACAGATTAACTGCCATCATCCTCAGACATAGAGATCATCATTTCTCCGGTTGCTTCAGTATTGAGCCTGATATCGATGTGCTGCAGCCTTCTGCTCGACTACAACAGCGGTCGATGGGGAATCATAAATGGCTTTGAAAAATTAAGATAAGCTTGCTTTTCCGAAACGGGAACATCGGTGTATACTCCTAATAATCTCACAATTTCCTCCTAAAGAGGCTATCACAACCCAAGCTTTTTGTCAGTAGTTATGGGCTTAAAAAGTCGTATTCTTTTGAGACTTGTTTTGGCTGCCTCCCTGCAGGACTGTGCTGGCTACAGAGCGAAAGTTTACAGCTTGAAAGGTAGTGCTTGGTTTGTCAAATAAAGTAGTTCTGTTCCAAATGGAGCACTTTGGCTGATTTAATGATTGGACGGCAAATCCTTTTTCAGGAGAACAATCTGAGAATGTACACCAAGCTTCTTGTTTCTGAAAAAGCAACCGTATCTTAGTTTTCAAAGCCTTTCATGATTGCCCTATTGACTACTGTTGGAGCTAAGTGAGAGCCTGCACATCGATATCAACAAATACTGAAGCGACCGGTAAGATGATGGTTGCCATGTCTGTGGATGGCCAGATACACTGTAAATGGGGCCTAGGTTCCAAAATAGTGAAACTGTCCTTTAATTAGCTTATTCTCATTTAGTTCTGTGGGAGACTGCTATAAGAAATGCAGATTCAAATTGTTATTTCACTTTAAAACTACACTGCATTTAAAATTGATGCATTTTACTACTTTAGATTACACAAATTGGGGAAAAAAATCACAATTCCTGCACATTTACAATGCTTGTGGTGTTCAGCTGCATGTCGAGATTATCATGAAAAATTGAGATTGTTCTGAATGCAGTTTTCTCCTCTAATTCACAGGATGGTTTCCCCATCAGAATCAAGGCTGTTAACATAATTAACGAGCCCAGGATTTTCAAAGGAATCTTTGCTATTATTAAGCCTTTTCTCAAGGAGAAGATGGCAGAGAGGGTAACTGTTGTTCCTTGTATTGTCTCTTGTGCTTTTGTGTTAGACAAAGGACTATTTTGAGTCATTTGCCTCCCTTTTATCTACCGCCTATGCTCCCAGATAAAAGCTGATTTGAATCTGGCCTATAGGCACATTTTCAGTACATTTTTATAGCTCAGTTTGCCGTTATATTAAAAGATCCCTTGTTATGTGGAGGTTATAATAGATGTGGAAGAAAATACCACAGTCTAGGCCGAGCGCTTCCTTTTCTGGAAACGATATTCAGATGAGCAGAACATCCACATATTTCCCAGAATCTCTGGAGAAGGGCCGCTTTGTGTTTGTATGAATAATGAAGCTGATGAGAAGACTGATGATGTCATCGCTGTGGTGTGTTTGCTGTCCTCACACACAGTACATCCTCCACGGGTCGGACCTGCGCTCTCTGCACCGCAACATCCCGCGGTCGGTCCTGCCCGAGGAGTACGGCGGCGTGGCGGGACACCTGGACATGTCCGCGTGGTCGAGAATACTGCTGGACTCGGAGGAGGAGTTCATAGTGGAGTTCTGCCAGCCGGATCCACTAGAGGGCGTCGTGCCTCCAGACTCCATGCTGTATGAAGGAGAACAAGCCAGTGGGCAGGACGACGATACCTTCAGGGGGCTGCGCTCTCAGCTGTACTACTGTTACTGACACATACGGCAAATCCACTCCCATCACTGAGAGGACATTTTCTGTTTCTTTTGAAACATGTGTTTAGAGTTTTACGGGGCAAGTTGCCAATATTGTACATTATTTATTTTACTAATGTAGACGAAATAGTGCTCTCTAGTCTATACATAGCCCAGCATTCGATCATAGTTCCAAGGCAGCTTCAGGCTCTGGCAGAGAGGCCTGTGCCATGAGCTGATGCATGTTTATCATTGTTGGTGGCCTGTATGAAGCAATCCCCTGGCATTTAGTATTTTCCGCTGAGGAAGAATTCTAAAAAAGGCATCCCAAACTCACATCACTTCGCCCTGTTCAGAATCTGCATAGTGGACTGGGTACTTGCTATTCCTGCCCTCTGTGCTCAGATAGTTTGCCCTGCAACTGTTCAAAGGGTGAAACAGCATTTTGTGTACGTATCCATGTTCTACATTGCCTTACTCTGTTAAAGGTCAGTAGATTTTCCCGGGGACGTATGAAATACCGTGTTGAAATTGTGTGTACCAAAGCAATATTCATGTGCATTCTCATCAGGGCTCATCTTACATAAGAATGGGTATACTCTCTACACTCTTTGTTTATGATGTTAAATAGCTGGTTTCTGTGGTAAACAAAAAGAAAACATACCGTACATTTAAATGTTGATGCTGTATACCTACCTTATGTATTCCAAGCCAATTGCTTAATGGATGCTTTATTCCTCTCGAGCTTGAATCTACTGAACCTAGAGAGGATTCTTGTTTCCAGATTCAGATAATCTGCCTTATGGTTTCTTTTTGCATTTTTTACACCAACATTGAACCATTGCCTGTGTTTCATCACTCAGTCTTAACACAGGGCCATTACTGATCTCAGAAGCCACAGATACAACACTCTGTGTGGATGTCTGGTTTGCCAAATTTTACAGAAGGCCATTTAGAGATTAGAAATGTGCAATAATGTTGCATTTGGTAGTCTGTAGATTATAGTCTGAATGTTTTTTTTTCTTTTTTTTTTTTTTGTCTTTTCGTTGTATTCCAAATCGTGCAAGTATTATTTTTTTAAGCATGTCTGTTATTTCAAGATATCATGTTGCAGAATATCCACTGATGGTAGTGAAGACAATAAACTCAATTTTGAATGGAAAATCCTGTGTGTGTCTTGTCTGGGATCTGAATGCGGATGTTGGCAGAGGATGATGGTATAGCCTCTGTCCCCGGGGTAGTTGGGAGCATTTTCACCACATAATCCTCGTGTCACTGGAGCAGTGGTTCCCAAAATGTGTTCTGGAGCCACAATATGAGAAATAGTTTAATTTCCTGTGATTTCTCCAATACTGCATGATGCAGACAAGCATGAATTTGGCTATATTTTAAATGCCTGATTAACTACAGTGTAGACAGACAGAATTCACTACAAAATATGAAACCACTATAAATCATGCCGGGTTAAGGTCTTTAGGAAAACATCAAACTATTACATAGCCCTTGCCCTTAAGAAAGGTTTTTGGGCATTAGAGGGGAGTTTGTAACCCCCTTAACTTCCCGTCTAAACCAGTGTTTCTCAACATGGGGTTCAGGGACCACCAGGGGTTCTTGAGAGGCTCTCATTTGGTCCTGGAAACAAGAGGACTAGATCACTGTTATTTAATGCAACAGAACAAATCCCAATCAGACAATGTAGGCTATAATTGTGGCTATTTAAAACAAGAAGGAGCTGTCTTTGACTGTGATTTGGATTGTCTTTAACTATGCTGTTCCCCTTCCTTTGTTATTTTGAGTGCATTTAGGTTTTACACATTGTTGATTTTTATGTTTGTAATGATGGAATCCTCCTTGAAAAAAGGACTTTTAAACTCAGTGGAGCTAACACAGTTCAATAAAGGTTAAATTAACAATTACTATTGCCCCCTGTGATGTAAAAAAAAAAAAAAAAAAAAGGCAAACTGAGCTATTACCACCAGTCAATGATTATCCTGTGGCCACAAAGTGACCATAATTTAAAAAAATCTGAATGCCCAATAGTAAAAATAATATAACAGCAAAATAAATGATACCAATTATTCAAAAAGGTCTCAGGTCCACCAGAACCAGTTTACTGTGATGTAATGTGCAATTATACTCCTGGCAATGTAAAAAGGAAGATAAAGTGTTATCTGCATATTAAACAGAGAACTGTGTGTGTGGTTTCAGCCTCCACTTCTCACTGCCCTGGTCTCCTCATGGGCAGTGAGGACACAGTGCAACGCTGCATCAACACAAGCCCTGTCTCTAATGGTGGAAGGTGTGTCTGAACGGGCCGCAGTTACATGGAAACGGAGTTATATCACCGTAAACGCTGTGCATGCTGAATGTTTCATCTTGTGAGTCTTGGCTCCAGCCCACAGAGGAGTGGGAGACTCCACAGGCCCGCTCTGATTGGCTGAGACACGGCTAACTCCATTTTGGAAAACAGCTGTTTGAAGACACAACCTTTCCTCATTGTTTGCCGACGGTGGCCGCAGAAAACATCCAGCCTCCCTCTCAGCGACTCTCTCCCCTTCATTTCCACACCAGCCTCCTTTAGTTTCCGTCGAGTTGAACGTGTCGCTCCGCGGTTTTTTTTTTTTTTTTGCCCAAGTGTCCGGAAACTTAACTGGGGATTCATGCTGTTACATTTCCATTGTAACAAGTGGATAACAAGAGGAGAACGGATCAAGGTTAGTGGCGGCGGTCTTTTGTTGCGATATTAGTATTAAATGCGCGTAGCTGGGGTGGAAACGGCGTTGTTACATTATTACGCCAATAAAAAAAAAGGTGGGGTAAGAGTTAATGTTGGAAGTGACCAGCCGCAGGGAGCTGCGCGGTCACGAAGCGAGGGTTATATGTTTGTAGTCGTCTTTTCCAGCCAGCAGGGATACTAGACCATGCATCTGTCTTTGCAGAGCCGTCGGTCTAAACTGTAAACACACCATCTGTCTTTGTCTTCTCCCAGCTCGCTTTGTTGCATTCCTTTATGCTTATGGAGATATCCAGAGCATTGCTGAATTGCGCATGCATGTCTGCCCGCGGATTGTATTGTACTGTATTGTGTGTACAGTTGAAATTGGCATGCATGTCTTTCCCACACATTAGCCTGGCTGGGTTTAGTGTAATGACAGCCTGTGATTCTCATCTCAGCTCTCAAAAGCTGTGTTTTTGCTTTCTCTATGCACCCAGTCCCCCCTACACACATGCACATACACATATTTCATTTTCTGTTTTTCTGGATGAGAGGAGTTAAGTCATGCAAAATGATGGAGCTGAGTGGAGATGGTGCCCAGGCATCCAGCAGGCTGGTGGGGACCCCCTGCTTGCAAGAGTGTTACTGGGCAGCTGCCAGCCTTACTGGGCATGAGCACTGGTGGAAATAAATATTGGCTTCTTGCCTGCCTGTGGTGCTTTCTTTCAGTGAGGGGTGGCAGTCTATTGCTAAAACTCTGTATTGTGCACAGAATTGTGATTTAATCCACGTTTAATGTTGCTACAGCTGCAGTTGGTGTGGTGAAATAACATAACCCGGCAGTGTAGCAACATGACAGCCAGTGTTTCTCAGCTGGTGGGTCAGTGGCCAAAAACTAGATTGTGAACCGTCCTGACAGGGAAAGAGCCACTCAGACTGGGGAAATATGTGAAATGCCTTGGTGTTTCTTGGCTGAGAGAAAAAATATCGATCCCATCTCAGTGGTTTAGATCTACATTACTTTAGATGACAAGTGTGTCAGGCAGAATTTCTGCCCTCGATAAGGAGCGAAGAGGAGCAGTGACATTCAGGAATGGAGCTAGACTGTCGCCTCTGTAATATGTTGGCATCAAAGAAATGTAAATCATGTCTGCATGTTTTGCCTAGAGGTGACTAATGATACACTAAAACCACATGCTTCTTTTTTCAGCTGAAAGTAAGTCTGCCTGGCCATGCTACAGTGGGCAGCATCATTTCTGGCCAAAATGTTAACCTTATTGCACACTAAACATCTCTTTGTACAAGATGACAAATTGATGCTCCCTCTAGCGGGATAAATCACCCTTTGGCGTTTAGTCAGATGATGTAGTCTACTTTTTGTACAGTCAGATGGGTGTCGCCATCCTTGCTTCAGTTTCTGCCTCCTCCTCTCCTCTCTTTGTACCAACTAACCAAACATGGCCTGCTACATCTTTTATAATGGCCAAGGGGGATGGAGAATGGCCAAAGCAGAGAGCACTGTGATGCTGAAATACCACTACCACTCAAGAGAGAGGAGAGAAAGGGCCTTGCTGACCTCAGAGACAGCCCTGCCAGAATGTGTCCCTTCCCTCATTTCTACCATAGAAATCAAAAAAGCAACTTAGAAGAGATGGCTCAACATTTTCCCTGCAGAAAATTACATGCATTCAGGTCCTTTTTCTGGTCTTTTAAAGAGGCTTGTTACTTTAAAACTGTGCTGTATGTATCTACCAATCTGTGACACCGGTTGCTCAGCTAGAAAGCGGCTGGATCATAAATAATCAGGTCATGCGAGAACAGTTACTGCTATCTGCAGTGCTGCATGAGCAACACTCTCAGCAGCACCGGTCTCCTCCTCCAACTCCTTCAGTAAATGGAAGTCATATCTGCCCCTGCTGAGAGCTGCCAACAATAACATGATTACCCTGAGAACACCAGGACCCCTCTATCCTTGCACTGAGAACCAGCATTAAGCGTAGTGGCCAGGGGGCGGGGGGCGGAGGGCACTGTGTGGTTGTTTTTGTCAGTTGTTTTTGCTTTGTGGTCATCAGAATTTTTTTCCCCTCCATCAGACAGCATTCGCTTTATTCCATTTCTAGTTCAAGGTCAAATGAGTTTTCCTTGATATGGCTTTTAATAGTGTTTGTTTTAGGATACATTGTTTATCTCCTTCCCAGTTTAAGCATGCTGCTATTTCATAATAATCTGAGGCGTCGGGATTCAAAGCTATTCTGCAATGAGGACGGGACCTTTTGTGCTTTTGGATGAAAATAGCAACCTGCTCTCAGAATTTGCGCTTTCTGACATCTTTCAGAGTATGTCCATAACCTGCCTCCTGCCCAGACCCCCACCCCCTGTTTAAGATACACAGAAGACATCAGACTGTTGTCGATCCCTCAACAGTGAAGCAAAGTCTGGTGCAGCATCCACAACTATGTGAGCAAAATGCTCAGTCTATTTTTGTATTCCTCCTACTGTGTAATCATGGGTTTAATGTGTACATATTTCGTGGGCTGTAATTTTGTCAGTTCAACTGCGCTGACCTCCAAACACATTCCTTGCCTTGTGCGCAGAGGACTTCAGCTCCTCTGTTTTTAGCTCCCTCACTTGCTCAAGAGGTGAAGGCAAGGCCGTCGCCCGGGCCTGGAGTGTCTCTGGTGACAAGCTGGTAGAAATGACTTTCTGTTTGAAAAATATTGTAGGCTACGATGAGAGAGCGTGGTAATAAGAATGAAATCATTGTCTTCAGTCAGAGTCACATGGTGTTGTTTAATAATGGCGTAGTTATTTTAATTCTGACAGCGTCCAAGTGGCATTTCTCTTTTTTTTTTTTTTTCAAGAAAGTGAATTGAATTTGTTGTTTCCAGTATTTGCTCCACATGAAGTTCACATGTTTTTATTTTTATTTTTGTTGCTGTATAAGCCCACGCATACAGACCAGCTAAATCTTTAACATGCTAGGGAATTATCATATTACACCACTAAATGTACTTCATCATGCATTCCCTCTGCTATAAAAACTTGTCTGGGGAGAAAGGCCTGCAATGTGGCAATTTGCACATTTGTTTTCAGTGTTAAAGTGGTTGATTTAATGTAGCATTGACAAGTTTATAAGCTCAACACAGATTATGCAGACATGTTTGAGGTACTGATTAAAGAATTGTTTTACATGTTGGGACAGAGATTGCTTTGTTTTTTTTTTAATCAAGAGTAATCGCTTCAAGGGATTCTCATCAGAGTAAATTGATTTGGTGACTCATAATAGACATCTCTTTTTTTGCCTAGTAGGTCAATGAAGATAATTTGATGAGAGCTTTAAATATTTTAGCAGGAGTGGCCTATTTCATATTCCATGTGATATAACCAAAGTGATAATCATTGAACTTTAAATGTGATGACGCATTAAAATGCTAGTGAAAAAAAAAGAAAAGAAAAGAAAAAGGTGTAATCATCAACATAGAGTTCCCCAGACTTGTGTTCTTGTGATTTGTTTTGTTTTTATTTGCGCCATCTTGGGAATTGTCAGGCTCAATTTGCTGTAAATCTTCTCCTTTCTTGTCTGTTCGACTGAAAATGTTTTCATCCAAATCACTCTGGAGGGGAAATGATGAGCAGTGCTGACTGGTAGCAGCTCACAGGAGCAAATTGTTGACAGTCATTACGGTTCACTTGATGCTCTGGTTTCCCACCGGGTAGCTACAGGTCATGATAAAAACATAATTCATCAAATGAGCTAATTGCTCTCAATAAGCTAAATAGATCATTATTGTTTAATATCCTGTTGATAAGCAGTGAAGGGTGGCTGATCAGAAATTATTACACAAGCAGTCAAAATGATAAAATCCACTTTTTTGTCGCTTCTCAATCCGTACCAGCCGATTCAAGTATCAGCACTGGGTTGATGTTATGCACAACAGCAAACCCGAAGGTGTTTGTCCTGCAGCGCGGCGTGAAGGTTGATTTTTATCATCCAGGACGGTGGAAAAGTGCAGTGATTGTCTTTGCTCTTTATGGTTTTGCTCATGGGGAAGGTTATGTGCACGCCTTTTCGTACCCTTCAACTCAGCAAATTGGATCACATGACGCCCACATCCTCCTAGACTTGTGGGAGAGAAGCTTGATGATGCAGCTGAGTGGAATTACTTGGCAGACCTCAGACACACCAAGGCCACCTCCTGAATCACTCCCACTCCAGGCGACAGAGGGGTTTATCATTAAAAATCGGCACTGCGTTCACTCAAATGCAGCATTATATAATGACCATGTCGGCTTGATAGGGAGTAATCAAGCTTCTGCTTTGGTAAATGAGGAGTCTTCAGCTGAGTGTGGTTGCTGTTGTGTGTAATTTGTATTCGTGAAGAGGGTGGGCATGTAGTTGTGGGCGAAAGAAAATCCCAGTAACAGGTGGCGCAGAGCGAAGCCCGCGCCAAACCAGTTGTTCTGTTACAAATTAGGTAAAGGCTTGCGCATTACAGCGTAGCCTAGGAGGACGTATTATGTTTCACTTGACTTCTCAAAAAAGTAATGAAAACACTAGAGCCTGTAAGGGATATTGCCTTATTTAGCAAACACAATAAACATGCACACATTCTTTCTCCGCTGCTCTGCTCTCTTCCCCCCCCTTCTTCTCCTCTTGTGTGTCCATCTTCGTGCTCTCCTATCATCTCATCTGCCGCTCCTTGTCCACGCCTCATCCTCCTCCTCCTCCTCGTCAGCCCAAGGGTCTTCTTGCTCAGCCTCCACTGTGCAGAGAGCCTGGGAAAAGATGGGGCATAAACAACACAGGCAAACAAACCACCTGCTTCCTGTTAAGGCCTTGTGTTGTTGAATGTTTGCACAGAAATAGAACGAGACAACCTTGCAGCAGAAGTAGAATGGATAGAAGGGCTTTGACCAGATAGTACAGCTCCGCTTGATGTAGACGAGGCTCAGGGACTTCAGGTAAAGGGGAGAGTGACTTCATGCTCAGACAACTGGGGCAGAGGTGCTGTCATTAATAAGAATTTGATGCTTTGAAGTTTGCAGAATTTTAAATGTTGATGTGTCTGTCACTTGGACCTTCATCAGACATCAGTCACGGTGACGAGGCTGTTTTTTCAGGACGCAGACATGCAGATTCACAGCTCACAGCCTCTTAATGGCCCCTGAAAATGGGTGAAGTGTCATGGTGTCCTCAGTTTCACTCCCTCTCTGTATACCCCACTAGTTTGACAAATGCAGAGCAGCGGGCACAGGGAGGGAGGAGGAGGGGTTTGGAGGAGCGGCTATCAAATCAGTCTTACTATGTAGAGTCGAATGTAAGCACTGCACAGTGAAACACCCAGTGACAGTCACCTACTTTTTTGTGTTTTAACCCTGGAAAAGAGAATTGTTCATTTGCTGCCTTCAACATCGACAGTTAATGGCAATGATTCATATTATTGTCTTCTGTTCAAACAACGACAAGTCAACATCTCCAAAAGCTTGTTTGAGTCTTTTT
The DNA here is from genome assembly GCA_900302555.1 of Myripristis jacobus. NCBI lineage: Eukaryota > Metazoa > Chordata > Actinopteri > Holocentriformes > Holocentridae > Myripristis > Myripristis jacobus. The sequence continues at coordinate 29,844 of OMLB01026107.1, forward strand.
AATCCATTCATGGATTACATGAAGCACACCGTGATTGTATTTCTGTCTACAGCCGTGTCTGTTGTAGTGATATTTTTTTTCCCCCTCTGAGCCCCTGCAGGCCTCACAGCTCATTCAGACACACAGCAGAGGCGCCCAGATCATCTAAATATTTTCATCTTATTTGCTGAAAAGTTAAGACATGCAGCATCCTAAAGCATTAGGTTTGGCTTTTAATCAAACGAGAGTAAATGTTTGGAGATGGCTGTCACAAGTAACGTCACTGTCTTCCAGCTCTTGTTTTTAGCATTAGACAAATATTTAACCTTCTTTATCTGTGGTGGATTTTTGTGAGGGGCAAGATAATGAATAGTAAAGTCTGTTCCTCCCAACACGTTTGTTTATGGAACAACATCGTCTCTGATGAGTCTCAGAGCCAGACAAAAAGTTGCTATGCCCTTCGGAAATAGAGATGTGAGAATCCGTTTTGGGACGTCATCACAATCTCATTTTGGAGTCGGGCTGAAGCACCTGCTCCTGATTCAGCTGTGAATCACTGGTTGTTCATGAGTCCCAACCACACCCATTCTTTTCCCACATTCACACACACACACACACACACCCATACAGACAAACAAACCAGGGGATTCCCTGTAGCCCGAGGCAGGGCATGCTGCTACAGTAGACTCAGTCTCATGTGTCTGGCTGGCTGGCCACTCGTCTGTAAAGCAGCATTGATTTCAGCTTATTTGCAGATTTGTGACCACAGGGACACACACACAGCACACAGTGTGGTACAGCTGCACGACACTGGAAATAACTGACAGTGCGATACCTTTTTTTTTCTGCAGTATATATTGTGACATGAAAGAAGGATATCTCACCAGATTCATGCAGTGAGTTATTCATGGACAGTTATACAATTAACCATACATACAATTAATCATAATTTGCATCATTTGGGCACTTAAAAAGTTTACCGTCTTGTAACATAAGAAACCCTCCCCCTCCTACCTGTACCACACTTGGTTCAGCCCTTTGCCACACCTCCAGAAATCATCTTGGACTCCTCCACTTCAATTTCACTTATGCAGCTCTGACACCAACATCTGGTATTTGGGAAAAACAACAACTTCTTCTTAATAAGGTGTCGCACTTGTGTTATTTACGCGTGATCTGTCATTTCTGCCAGTGTTCAAATGTGTGCTAATCTGCATGTTGGAAGTTAAACAGGCCTTCGGGCACAGCAGAGGACATTTCCTGTAAATTCGTCATGGAAAATGAGAACCTTGTGAGTTTTCCTTTTGTATTGAGCAACAAAAATGTTGTAGTATGACGCGTTTGAGTCAATTTGCCTTATTTGACGTTACGTGTCCTGCAATGTGACTGTTGCTCATGTGCACATTGTGATGCTGAAACGATATTTCGTGCAGCCCTACAATTTGTTACATGTACCACTTAATGTAAAATTAACTCACTTCCAAACCAGATTATCTGATATTCTGATATTTTCATATTTTGTATCAAAGTATGCTTTGTTGTGATGCACTGACTTCCATGCCTCTCAGGGTGGTCCAGGCTGGTCCAGCTATTGTCAAATGAGTGGAGCTAACAAAGGGAACATGGCACACAGTGGAAGAATATTGTCTGGTCTTTATTTTACTATATGTTTAACAAACACTTAGTCGTAGATAAAATAAATTAAAGTGCTGTGCAGTGTTAGGGTTCCAGGTTGAGCTGAAGTGTCATTACTTGAGTAAGGATCTACTTTCTTAACAAGTGTGAGATGGCAATGATGCTGTTTGCCTTTCCTACCCAAGGCTGGACAATAAATCAGTAACAATAATTTCAACAATATCTTATTTTTCCCTGATATAAGTATAAAAAAATGTTCAATAAGTTGTTGATAAGTAGACTTCTTTAACAGCAGCCATTTTGACACAAGCTTTTGACAAAGAGCAGGTAAACACGGGTGTTACTAATGACATTAATGAAGGTGACGTTCCCTTCAGGTGTAACAGAGCCGGGGCGACTGTGTTACACTTAACTACAACAGAACCTTAATTACTGTCATTAGTATCACCTGTGTTTACCCTGCTATTCATGCCAAAATGGCTGCTGGGGAAAAGGTCTGTTTCAGCAAAATTATAGTCCATGATTGATGCACAAACGGCCAAACATGTGGCAGGAATACGGTCTGCAGACACACACACACAGCACCCAGCAGGTGCACGTTGTATTGTGTTGGTATGCAGAAAGAGATTAGCGTAATGAGACTTGTAACGTAATAATTATTCATTATTGATCTCGAGTGATACAAGTTTTATTGTTAACATTACAATGGAGCTGCAGCAGACGGTCAGTGTGGTTTGTGTCGTGGTGAGATGAGTGGAAGTCGTGAAGGACTTCCTGTGCTGTGGCTGGTCATGTGAATGTGAGGTGGTCCTGTGGGTGGAATTACTTGATGATGTAATGCAATAATTTTTAACTCACATCGCCCAACTCTCTTGTTATGCCATTTTTTTCTGTGGGAAGTATGAGTACGTGGAAGGTCTTCCTAACGTCTGCAGGTTAACGGGAATCAGCGTGACAGCTGTGATTTACCATCATCCTCTTAGCATGACAATCAGCACCGCCATCTCTTTTGGTGTTGCCAGAATAGAATATGCATATATTTCTACATCAAAGATCTCCCAGGAGAGGCAAATGGAATACAATTTACTTTTATTGATCTGTGAAGTGGCCTGAGTTGTGAAATGGGGAATCACTACTCAGCTGCTCCTTTGTGTGCCTGCCAAGATTATCTGTCCGGGCAAGATTGATTTTTGATTTCATTGTAGCTTTCCGGAGAGGCAGCCTTACTCAAGATCTTCTGTTTTATTCATTAGTTCACTCACGACTTCTCCAGTCGTTGTTGCTAATAGCTTCGGTCAGGCTTCTTATCTCTTGTTCCTTGGCTGATTTGATATGCCTTCAGGCTTAGCAGCTTAGTTAGCTCATTTAGGATGACAATTACATGAGAGTGGCACTGATCGTTCCTGGTATCTCTGCTCACTAAACAGTAGTAAGAAGATTGCATAGAGTGTGTGGCGTTATCAGTGATAATTCTGCAGGTCTGAAAGACAGGATTCAGACTGTAGTTTGACTTACAGTAAGTCTGAGACTTACAGTGTGAGACAAAAGTGGCAGAAAATCCCCATTGACTGTTTCTACATTAAAGCTGATAAAGAGGCCTGTCTGCACATTTTCCAGTCAGATAAAGGTTTCACAGTGCCTGGCTGCTAAAGAGCAAGCTAGCTTGGTGAGTTGCAATATTCACTTCACCAGGGGAAATTAGGCCTTCACACCCAGCCTGGGTCCTATAAAAAGAGGAAGGATATATGGGGCAAACAGTGTTGAATGGGCAGGGCTTTTATTTATTTATGAAAGGAAGAGCGGCGTAGAACAACAATGCTAATCTCTATGAGGAAATACAGCTCCCTTGTGTTTGAAGTGGGCTGGTTGTCCACCAAGCAGCTGCTGACGACATGTGAATAGACAGTGCCCAGGCCCCATCTGACTGGGCAGGCTGAGAGGCAGTCAGTAGGGGGGGAAGGAGCTCAGCCACTCTAGTGTTATGTTGCTCTCAATGAGCGACACTTAGCACTGGAAGGTCTAAATGGACATTTGTCTATACAAACAGCCGTGGCGCTGCCTGGTTGCTGGGGTTTGTGGGCATCCAACAACAGATAAAACAACACGGATTGTTTTGGTAAGCCGGACAGTTTCTGAATTGCTTGCGTTTTTGTCTCACCTAAGTAGCATTTAGTAATTTTGAAAGAAGCCGATGCATTATGTGACCACGAGAGCTGTAGTGGGTGAGAGCAAATCTCACTAATAGAATCTGGGTGACAGTTGTGTCCTTTCTCTGCTCTGCTGCTGTCTTGTAGCTAATTAGTCCCTGCCTGTCAATTATGAGCGTGGTAACCTTGTTATATATTTATATCTTATTGCGTTCAAAAGGAGAAAATTACCATGACTCCATAAATTTTACTTTTTGGATGTTGACATTTAGATCATGTTAAAATTAAAGTATGAAAGGAGCTCATTAAGCATCCTGGATTTGGAAACCAATGGAAGTTTTTTGTTGCTATGACAGGCAGATGAAACTCATTCATGTGGAGGCTTTTTGCCTCGTCAATAAATGCTACAAAATTAGTTGACAGACTCGAAATTGGTTGGAAGACGGCCCTAATGGACCTCGAAATCAGCAAGGAAGCCAATCTTTGTGCGGGTTATTGCGGATAATGTGAGTTTATTACACACAAATCAGGCTTAAAAGGCTCCGGTGGGATGGTAGCAAGCCTGCCTCCCTAATGGGCCCACTGAAAGTGGCTGTGCTGACTCATATTCCCTCAGTGATCTCAGAAGCTTTTGTTCCTAATATCACCATGCCAAAAGCTCTCCTGTTACATGTCACCTCGCCCAATCTGGCTTCCATTCATGCTCAAACCTGCCATCAAGGAGGCCTCTCTCCTCTATACCCCGCTGCTCTTCACTTCTACTCTGTGCTTGCTGTCATTCACAGTGGGGTTATGTGGTTATGGTGCTTTTTATATAAATGAGGTAATACAGCTCCTCTCAATGAAATAGAGACATTACCAGCCTTTGAATCGGGACATGTCCCTAAAATAATGAATAAGTTTGACAGAGGATCCCCATATTGGGCTCGATCAACACTTACAGTGCAGCGCTGGGGGGAGAATTAGAGTGAGGCTAAGCTGAGTTCAGTTCACGACCTGAGCTGCAGCGATTTCCCTTTGAGGATTGAGCTGTTATTGTCTGGAGTGAAAATGCACACCTGTGACATTTGTCTTCTGGTAGTGTTTACAGTTGCAGCTGTGTCAAGTTTCCCTCTGTATACACACACTGGCCTTTCACATAAAGAACAGCCTTTTTGTTAACTGGGACAGTGACTTTAGGGGTGGCATGAACTATAAATTGTCACAATGTTGTCATGGGATACTGCTGTCATTTCAGTGAAACATGTGACTGATATAAGGCTGGTCCTACATGTTTGTGCACTGTGTTAATATTCTAAATATAGTAGGCATGTCATCTGCCTGGATATTGGTTTGGATTGAGGGTTTAATTATTGTTATTCCACTTAGCAATCAACAGGAGACACAATTAGTCCAGTTAGTTGTCAGACAGAAGGTCTGCTGCTGTGTCCTTCACAGATCGTCTACTTCCAAGTCAATTTACATGTTCATTTACATTATACAAATGTCAGCAGGTGAAGAACAACAACCTAAAGTGCCCCACGCCGTCTGCGCTACATAAACAAGTTCATCATCACACAGAGGTTTGCGCGCACCAAGGATAAATTGATTTTAAAAAAACGGCGTCATTAAACTCTTCCCTCCACAGCTGAGACCAGGCAGGCAGTCAGGCAGACAGCGCAGTAAACATGTGGCGAGGAGCGCACACCAGAACATCATCATCGTCATCATCATCCCTCCATGGAAACCCGTTAATGATCTCATGGTAGGATTTGATCCACATGCGCGGGCAAGCCAGCTAATTAAGCAAAAGAATGGCAATTAGATCAGACTCCCATAAGCCACGGAGCAGCCGGGCCAGTGGAGTAGAAAAGTGAAGCACAACACAGCACAAACTGCTGGACACCCCAAGTGTTGTTTGTGTTGAAGGTGAGCGATCAAACAAAATCTTAGTCTGTGGAATAATTACAGTGGTTGGCACTTGTTTGGGTTCACTTGTTTGAGCTTGTTTCTAAGCTGGTGGAAAAGGTAGATGTAATTATGAAACTGTGTGACACTGACCCAGTTAAATTCAGTCGGCCTAATGAGCACTCTTTCACTTTCATGTGTATGTACTGAAAGGTGAAATTGGCCTCCCATGGCGGCTTGGCTTGCTAATGGCTATCTAGATGGCAATCTAAGAGAAGATCACACCACCATCTGCAGAGTTGGAAACATAGAGCAGCTTTTGTGTTTGGTATGAGCACTCAGGGAGATGCCAGCGGCCCCCGTTTCTGTGTGACATGTCCTGAGGTAGTGCTTTTACCTAGTGGGGCTTAGACACCGTCTGCAGCCCAAAGCGTCAAGCTCCTCACCAGCGTCTGTACATCTGCACGGCCTGTCACTCCTGGCTGAACGAATAACCCTGGGCACTTCCTTTTTGGCAAGGCGCATGTGTAACAGAGAGAGAAAACAATCGTGGGACCTTTTGAGTGATAGCAGTGGAATGTGAGGGAGGGGGTTTGGGAACAGACTGGCCCTGGGTCACTGTGTCATTGCTGCAACACAGTGTCTGCCAACTGTTCTTTTTTTTTCTCCTGCTGTTGTTTTTTTTTTTTACTTTCTTTCTTTCCTTGCCCCTCCACATTGCAGCCTCCTCGAGCTTCTGAGGATTCATAGATCAACTGTGGTGCGGTTGTTTATGTGTGCAGTCAGTTGTGCTCCATATACACTGATTGAACCGGTGTGTCAGCTCCTTGCCAGGTTGTGACGGGATCTTCAGGGGATTGAGGGAACAGGACAGGAGGAGCTGTGATGACATTTGGAGTAGAGACATTGTATCCCCAGCTGTACTTTTTTGAGCCAGCATCATACCTCCTGCATTTGCTGCATCCTCCTCCTAGAGTGCAGGAAGTTCTTTTCTTTTTCTTTTTCTTTTTCTTTTTCTTTTTCTTTTTCTTTTTCTTTTCTTTCTTCTTTTCTAGAGCAGCTTTAATTTTTTTGTCCTCAATCTTTTCTCTGAGGAATCACCAGCTGTATAGTGTTTTAGTGGTTGGCAGGATCCATGACCTAGTTAAATATGGACTGAGAACAGGAAAGAGAGGAGGAATGAATTGCTAATGGGAGCTCGATACGCTCTTCCTTGCTGGGACTCCTTCTGGCTCCACCTCCACTTGTCCTTTAAACGGTTTCAAGCCCGTTTGCTTTGGTCCTCCATATTGATCAGTGCTTTTTCCAGCCTCACTTTCTCATCCTTTGCTTTGCAAGAACCTTTTGGACAGACAAGTGGAAACTGATGGAGGGGTGTGGGCATGTTAAGTGCAGGCCCAGGGAGGCTTGGAGCAGCTTTTTGTTGTTCTGTTGTAATTAGGACGACCAATTCGCACAGATGTCAGCGGTACTCTTTTTTGCTGAGCAGAAATAGGAATAGCAATTATGAGCAGCTTCGTTTTTCTTATTATTAATCCGCTTTGTGAACTGTCAGCTTCTGAAGTTGTGGAAATGTTTCAGAAGTGCTCCCTCTCTGCCCACTCTCGCAGCACATGGTTCATCTTCAACTGCCTCTTGAACAGCTCAGTGAGAGTTTTTTTGGCCTTTTACCGGCGTTCTGGTTTGTCTAACAATTGATCACATTGATGTCCATCAAAGTAGAAGTGAATGCACATCACATACCACTTTGTGCACCCACGGCTCCTGCAGGCCGTTGTAGGAAAACGGAGGCTTGATGCATTTGCTTCACCTCAGCCCCCTCGTGCTGACAGTTCCTCTCCCCTCCTGCAGGTGTAATGAGAGAGCTGGTCATGGACAGATGATGGATGTGGAGACGTCGTACACAGAGTTCATCAACTGTGATCGCACAGGCCGCAGGAACGCAGTGCCCGACATCTCAGGGGACGGGACACCAGTGGCCAGCACCAGTGAACTAACCAAAGACCTGGCAGAGATGGACCTGAAGGCTGCAGGTCAGCAAACACACACATCCAGATACATTTGTAGTGCAGTGAAAGGATGGTACAGTGAAGACTTATTACACGTCTTACATACTTGAACTTCTACCCCGAGGGAGACGTTACAGATTACTGAGGCCTAATAAAATATTCATAACAAATAATTTGTCCTAACTGCTATCAAGGTACTAAATTTAACTAGGAACCAAGCGTAAGTCTAAAGATACAGGGTGATGCTACTGAGACTGTGCTGCAGTTTTTTGTACAGAAGAGGCCAATCGCCTGTACAGTGTATTGCACACTGTATTTATTTTGAAGGGCAGACGTTTTTACATTTGATTTATGTATTTTTCTATGTCTTTAACGAAGGGACCAAAGCCAAATTTTCACATTGTGAGCAATAAAGTTTTGTATTTATATATAAACCAGGATATACTGAGTATTGGAATGTATTAACACATTCAGAGGTACAGATAATGTTTTTTTGACCAGGTGGTCTTGTTGAATTTGCTCCTTTTGTATTGGACAGTCTAGATTTGTGGCCTCTTTGTTAAATGAGTCGTAATAACACCACAATATGATAGATGGGCCTTGCTTCCTCTGCACTCTGTTCTTTTCATTACATATAATTTCAGTAGTTTCCTTCAAATTGTTTATAGAAACATGCTTGCATTCAGAGCAGTCATTGTATATTTCCCACGATGACCATTGTATGTGTTTGATTGTTCTACTCTTTGACTTCCTTGATTTCCAGTCAAAGGCAAGGTTCTCATGACATGATAACCAGTTTGACCACTATAAATCTTAAATACTCTAGTGCTGCTCTGATGGGAAGCCTCAAATTTGCAAATGCTCTCATATAATGCTGACATTGTGTTGCCAAAGGAAGTTGTAGTTCCTTCCTCAGGATTCTCATTATTTTTTTCAGTCTGGAGCACGAAGCAGATTTACAGCCTGCTGTGAGTGAATGCCAAACCACTCTTAGCTTGATTGTGTGCAGTATGTGTGCGTGACTGAATTTTTTGCGTGCACTGTTTCCCATGTCGATCTTCCAGAAGGAGACCAGGGGGCTTCACCAGCCCCGGAGGCAGAGGGCTCTACCAGCCAAGATGCCCAGGGAAATGGAGGCCCGTCCTAAAACCCCAGAGACCGGAGGGAGGAGAGCAAGAGAGGGAAATGAGTGAAAGTGGAGAGACATGGAGAAAGGGAGGAAGAGGGAGAGGGAGAGGGAGTGTACTGGTTGTCCTAATTGGACATGCTCTTCTCACAACCCCGTTCTCATGTTACAGTGAGGACGCCTTCGCTCACTGCCGGCCTGCGTTTGGAGCTCCGCCGGCCCCAATGCACGCCTCTTTATCGGATCAGATAGTAACGAGGGGAACCGAACGGAGTACAGCTGACCATGGAGACGCTGCTCTTTACTCTGGTAGTCATTTATATTCCTGACATGACAAGAAAGCACAGGAACTTCAGATGTGTGTCTCTGGAGCGTGAACACTATACATTTATAATAACACTCGAAACATTGTTCCAGCCTAATGTGGAACTCTATCACAGAGTGCGTTACATGCTCATAATCATCTGTTTGTCCTTTTCTTTCTATGTGTGTACGTGTTTGTGACCTTCTTGTTCATTTCCATCTTCTAGTCTTTCTTCTTTTTCAGTAACCAACATAGTTGTCGTTATAATGTACTGTACGGAGGTCATATTTATTGCAAAATGTTCAGTGATAACTTTGTGATAGCAATTTTCTTTGTGTAATAAAATACTTAATATGAATCTACTGTAACATTTGTATTTAATGTTTTTAAACATTGCCACATTTCACACTTGAGGCAGTTTTCTATTGGATTTTGAAACACTGCAGGTATAAGAGCACTAAATTTGGTGAGTCCAAGCCGAGCATAATTAATTAGAGTACAGTGCCGCATCGTTCCAGTGCCATAAATATTATTGAAAGCAGCTTTTGTGTACATTAGAGTGGCTACAGGAAACCAGTGTTTACATTTCCACTTAGGATGGCCCAGTTGTTCCCATTTATGTCTACATACAATAAAGAAACAGGGTGATAAAGCATTTTGATCTGCAGACTGTTGTATAATTTAACTATCAGTGCCGGGCTTCAGCAAATTTCCTTTTTAAGAGTAATTACTAGAAAAGCTCTGTTGTAAGGTCATTGTTTAGGTAGCTTTGCATTATAATATAATTCTACTGGGTCGGGGCTGTGTTGACAAAGAATTCACTCAAATAACTGCACTTCTGGATAATGGATAAAAGAAATTAACATGCACACATTTATTGTAGCGTTTATTGTGGTTATAAATGTATTTCATGTGGCAGCAATAAATTGAAGGGCTTTTTCGTTTAGCAAACTGCAAAAAGGGTCTTAAAAAAAAATACACATCAAAATACATTATTCCATGGGAGTAATTCCACAATATGATTCAAGTCAAAGATATTTGTCCTTCAAGATGACCGTAGTGTGCCACCTAGTGTTCAAATGAAGGACTAAAAACATTTGGTACTGAGCTGTTATACCTGATGTGTCCTGCATTTTTGTATGTGGAGAGGAAGAAAAAAAATATCAAAAGATGTCTGTTGTCATAGTTATGGCATTGGATTTCTTTAGTTCACTCTAAGGCCAAACAATAGATATTCACAGTACAATATACAGTATTTTCCTTAGGCGTTGATTTTTTTCCTCTGCACTGTCGTAAATCATCCTTCATGACATTCTTTCATCCTATCTGTGGTGCTTCCACCCTCTTACCATAGACATTTAGGACAATATAATGCTATTTTGGGAAAGATAATAATATTGTTGCTATGACAATGATGAATAACAAGCTGCTTCTAAATTTCCTTAGCACTGACAAAGATGTTAGGAGCCGAGTGATTCCATATGACTGCTGAGTAATGTTTCCTGCACCATAAACATATACAGTACATGCTCAGTTTACCCTGATTTTTGTTTGTAGGCGACAACAGGATGTAAACACAAGGTGGAGAATGTGTCCTGAGTTTTTGACCCGAATGCATAGCAAAGTCTGCTTCACAAACACTTTTTTGCCTTTGTCTTCAAGACCATGGATTGACCTTCACTTTAAGAAATCGGGAACGCATGACTTAATGATTCAATATGTTATTTAAGACCATGATATTTTCACAAACTGCGCTGTAAACTGGAGTATCAAACATTTAAGTGCTTAGATGGAATACTGACAACACATAAGCCTCCATGACAATACATTAGCTGGTAGAAATGATGATGAGAGAGTTGAGGCGATAGTAGCAGTTTATGATGTACGGTATACTTCACATATTTCTCACCCTACAGGGTTTATTTATGGCTGGTTACAAATGAGGTGCAAAGTGGCTTGTCCCTGGGTTAGCTCACATTTCCTCTTCAGTGCTTCCCCTAAAAGGCAGTGCTCTGCACCATCCCATAGGCTTCGTACAATTTGTTGAGGAGGTCCTTCTTCTCCTTGTCAGGCAGGAAGCAGGACTGTGCTGAGCTGATGTTCTGCAAGACGCAGGGAGTCAACGAGTCAAACCACAGGTTTTATTTAAATAATTCACTGCACACGCAATCGAAATAAGTGAACCTGATGAAGCCCGGTGGTGAAACGTATTATTATCCCTGATGTATTTGCTGCTGTTGTTTAATTGCATTAAGAATATGTAAATATGACCCTGTCTGATGCCTCTCAGTGTGCAGCACAACACTTTCATCTTTCATCTGATATTCCTGCTCTAATTAGCAAACTGAAGAGGCCACAGCCAGGAACGGGGCATCTAGAAATTACAGCATCAATTCAAAAGACAGCTTGAGTTTAAAATTCCAAAACTGAGATATTGAAAATAATCTCCCCAAGGCTGCTGCCTCGACTGAACGAGGACAGCAAGCGAGCTGATCTTGCAAAGGACAGCTGTAAACGTTGATTGTGCATTTGGTCGTACCACTCTTTTGAATTCCTCCTCGGTGAATCCCATGTATTTCTGTGCGGTGCAGTAGTCGAGGTGCAGGGTGGAGTTGAAGATGAGAGGATCGTCTGTATTCAGGGAGTAGTTGGCCTTGTCTTTCCTGAACCTGCGCACGGGAACAGGAGAGCACTGATGGAATACAAACAAATAAAAACAAAGAAAAGCCAAAATCTACTTCAGCAGTATCTATACAGTAATCAGTGTCAGCTCACGTGATGACAGGATGCTTGGTGAAGTCTGGGTCACAGGCTCCTGTTAGTTTACTGGATATGGGGCACACCTGAAATCACACAGCAGTGCACCAAACCAAGTTTATTTTCTCTTCCAGTAGTACTACTTATGTCTCCACAAGGGGGTACTGTATTACTACTGCATGACAAAACAAGTTGCTGCATTGATATTAGTCAGCTGTATTACTGATATCACTAGATAAAATAATTACAGCTCCTATCTATATAAATGATCAATGTGTTGTGATGAACAGAGTACAGTACTTTTAATAGATTAGATAACAGAGTCGTATATTTGCCCTCAAAATTGATTGTGATAACGGTGATTGGGTGGTTCCTTACCTCAAAGTGCATGTTCTGGGCCAGCAGTTTTTTGTACAGACCTTGGTCCTCCAGAGTTCTGTAACCGTGTCCGACCCGCTCTGCTTTCAGGACCTCGACCGCCTGACACACACACACACACACAACATACAGGGGGTCATGGAGTAGACGCAAAAGGTTGCAAAAATAATTTAAAAATCATTTCACTCGCTCATGTCAGCAGAAGCCGTGGCTATTTTTAGAGGGATAATTGTCTTTCACCGCGTAGTTGAGCTGGCACAGTGGAGGATGGATGTCTTAGAAAGTGAAAGATGGCAGAATGAGGAAGGTATCACATTTACAAGAGCTCATATATAATGGTATTTGTAAGATAGGCATGTCTTTACTTATTATGGACATACATTAGTTGGGTGTTGCTGCAAAGCAGCTAGGTGCTTAAAGAGGCAATATGCAGAATTTCCACGGCACAAAATGTAATATATCTGTGAATCTGTGATACCAGGTTCTCAGCGATTACTTTCCAGCCTGTGTTTTCCTCCATTGCAGTAAAAAGACCTCATTTGTTACAATTTCTACCCATTCTGCTCTTCCCAGCAACTGGTCAATGATGAGGAAATTTTGGGAGGTGATTCATTGCCCCCTCAGTGCTTGTTTCTGCTGGATCTGTGCTGATGAGTTACTTTACTCGTCACTACTGCCGGCTCAAAAGCCCAGGAGAGTTTGTGGTGGGTCTATGCCAGAGACTTATGTAGGATTGTGGAGGTCGATGGTGGAGGTCTAAAGGTTATAGATTGCTTAATATCTCTTGTCCTGGAGGATGCACAGTCCATGCAGGCTTACCTCTTTCACCACAGAAGCAGGGCCCACTTCTCCTGCGTGAACTGTTCGGTGGATCCCACAGCGCACTGCTTCCTGTCAACAAAATCAGTTATGGAACATGTCAACACCCCGAACCCGGCCAAACATCTGGCTTTTACATCAGTGATGCTGCAATGAAGCGGCACCTCCCTGCTGTGGTGCCTTTTATTTTTAGACAGTTTTTAAACACACTGGCTTTACTCTGTCTTGAACAAAAAGGCCGCGCTGTGATAGACGCAGAGTGCAACGTGATGACTGTGACGGATCGTGTTTACTGTTGCTGCAGGAAAGACTAAACAGAGACGTGATAAGACATTCTGCAAGGCTACATCGCTGGTTTCTTTTTTAGCATGCTCGACATTAAGCAACATAAACGTGGCTTCCCTTATCTTGAAGTATGAATCTGGAGGTTGTGCAGTTCAGAAGATAACCCTCGATATTAGTGTGGACTCTGCTCTGTGAGGTTTGCTAACCCTGTTACTAAATGAAGCACGTTTTCTCCATCTTTTCAGTTTCCGGTTAAACGTGGCAGGATTTCAGAAACTGGCCAATGGGGAAAATTGAGTGAGCAATACAAAACAAATTCCCTTAGATTTCAATACATCTCAAAATACAAATGATGTTGAAATTAACTTTGCTGATGTTACTAATGAGCTAAACAGAAAATACACATTTACAAACACAATAATTACACATGATCATGAAATGGTTTAGACAATATTTGGAAGCTGTGGCCAGGTTACTAAGTATTGACCTGCTGTTTGCCATTAATCACTTGGCATTTTAAAACCATCAATATATAATCTCTGTAATGCTTATCAACTCCATTGTCTGAAAGGGAGAAGCAGCAAGACTCGCATGTAAAGCTTGTTTTTAGTGTTAACTACACAGCTTTTAAGTCCGTGTACATCAAGTTTTTTGCACCCATGCACTCCTGCTGCTGTAAAACCACAAAGCGCTGACAGATGGCTTTATTGGTGCAGCTAAGATAAGTTTATCAGTGTCGGAGGGCAGTTGCATTTACTCCATATTTTGCTTTCTTTGTCAGCGGAGACAAAAAAAAAAATTGGAGACAAATTATTATCATTTTCAAATGATGCAATCTGAGCTACCTTCACGCAGCAAAACCCACCTATGTGCCAGTGCATGCAAGCAATTAATTTCAGATTCACTGTGACCCACGAACGGCGCTCAACGGTATTAACTGATTAATCTGCCTCGCTCATTAGGGCCTGACGGGCAAAACTGATTAGATAACTGTTCTCTGTTAGCTCAAAGCCAAAAGCTTACAGTTTTCATTCTTTTGAAAAGCTCAAGTGGAAATTGGTGGGGGAGTCATGCTTTAATCTGCAGCCAGCAGGGCTCCAGATTAAGTCATTTACAACAGCACTGAAAGTGCACAAAGACACTGTTTAAGTTCTTAATGAAAATCTCCCAAATACACGCTACACTAGAAGGCACACTGGTGTGGAGTGGAGTGCAAAAGTCTGGCAACAGTGGATAAATGTTCAACTTTCAGAGATGCAGCCCCTGGTTGATGTTGTTTAGCGTTTGTCTTGTGGTGGTGGTGACCCAACAAAAAGCCTCATGTACTCAAGCAGCTGACTTGGTCGCCGCACACATCAGACTTTGCCACCGGCACGTAAACACAGCATCACAACAAAAATATAATCGTCTAATGGAGGAACAGAGGATCAACACCAAAATCTAATCATATGATCATTGTGCTAAAGGCTATCTGTCTATTAGATTTCACCATAATCTGTTCATTATTTTTAAAAATAATTTTCTAAGAGGCCGACAAGCAGGCGGGGCGCAGAGATAACTTCCCTCCAGCTTTGTTGGCAGAGATAACAAGGGTTTAACAACATGTGACTGCTACATTTACAGTGGGGTTGTTTGTACACACACTGTGCTGCTGTTAAAAGCGTAATCCATTAGGGACAGTTTCACTGTGTCAGCAGGGTGGTGCTGAGACGGAAACCTGTCCTTCAACTGTCAGAACCGACAGAGAGCACCCGCCCTGTGGCGTCTCTGAGCGAGCCGGAGATCCCTGCCCTGGTGCTCCAAACAGTGACTCACTTCTAGGCAGAGTACATCATCATCATCATCATCATCATCATCATCAACTTCAGCTGCACAGCTAACCTGCTCATGAGCGGGTTGTCTTCACGTTTTCATATCCAAACTAGAGGTGGACTGATTAATTGATTTGGCCAATTAATCAGTGGCCTTAGTCACTTAGTTAATAGTGGCCTTTGCCTAAGGAAAAATTACTTTGTCCTTAGGCAAAGGCCACATGAATACGGAACTTAAATGACATATAAATAAACATGAGTAAAATAATAGTTTAAGTGCTGTGAATGATAATCAAACAATCTTAACTCGGCAAAAGTCCAGAATAATATAGTGAAATTATTTCTAATGTAAAGCTCAAACTCTGTTTCCTTTTTCTTTTTTTAACGGTTTGATTTTCAGTTCCAGATTTATTTGTTAATTAAACTGAGTTTCATGTTCAGTGATCCAGATTTATTTATATATTTATTTAGGTATTAATTACTTTGACTTAGATGTTCAATTCAACAGTTATCCAGTTTCTAATGAAGGCAAAGACAATTCATTTCCAAATGTGTCAAAAAAAAACAAAACTTTTTTGGGCAGGGTAGTGTGTGTGTGTGTGTGGGGGGGGGGTTATAGCTATTAATTGACTATCTGCATATTCCTACCACAAACAATTGGTATTGTTCAAAATCCACTATCAGTCAACCTCTGATCCAAGCATATAAAAGCAAAACAACTTTATGGAAAAACAGCAGCACCCATCCAGAGGATCCTGTCTATGTTTTTTTCCCCCTGATGATTTATCAGCTCAGGGATATAATCAATGTAGTGTCTCCAAGCCATCTGTCAGGCCATTTGCCTTGGCAATAAAAAGAGCTTCAAACAGCAGGTAGCTTACATTACTTGACCATGGTTATCAATAATGAACGAAATTTACTGTTGCATATTGTAACTAACCTACTGTATGCCTCTGTTCTGGTCTTGTTAGCATGGAAAAATCAATGAAATTGGATTTTAAAAGCTAAGGATCGCCTCAACTAGGACAGTGCTATGTCCTATAAAAACTGGTGCCTATAAAAACATGAAGCTGGAGCCAGAATAAGCCTGACCGGTTGCACAGAGGCATCTCCTAAGCCTCCTTTTGAGCCAGGCAAAACCTGTTAGCGCCCTGAAATTTTTTTCACAGGATTCCTGGGGGTGATCGGTCGAATAAATTTGCAGTCATATTCCATAACTGCTGGCCTGGGGAACATGAAGCCAGAATAGCAAATCTTTTCCCAGCCTCAGTGTGACTGTACAGCATTGTTTGAATGAAAGTATAACATCTCTTTTCATTGCTTTTTTTTCATCTTCTGCACCTACTTGTGTTTTATTTGTTTTTCCCCGATGAAACAGTTTACTTTTTGCCTCAGCACCATCCTCATATCAGCATTACAGTGCCCACAGTTTTTAATCAAGCCAGGCTTTAACTGAGGCTGTCTGTTAGCATTAGTAATAAGCTGAGTTGCATCACCATACCTCGTAGGCCTTCCTGTGCCCTGGACAGGCTTCGCTGTTCAGTGATTCATCACCGGCCAAGTCGATGGCTACCACTCCTTCATGATGATATTTTTTGCACAGCTCCACCACCTCCATGGACCAGTCTGCAGGGTTGAACATACATGTATCACAAGACAGCAAGCAGCATGCCAAGGTGCTCCTGCCAAGGCAAACACACACTGCTACCTAGGCACACACACACACACACACACACACATACTGTATACACAAGCATACATTTGCTTGGAGCAGATGATGCGTGAATGAAAAGGCATGAAACGGTCTAAGCATCATGCCACACTGCATCTGTGCACGTTGGTGGTGACGAGCATGCACTGACATTAACCAAAATGTCATGACTGTGTTTACATGGTTGAGAGTATTTCCAACGGTTCATATTCCATTACTACAATACAATACTCATATTAGTGTGTGAACGCAAAGCATACACCTACAACATAATCCTAAAATACACAGGATAAAGTGAATACATGCTACAGTTGTTGAGATAATATTGGCAGCTATTATTATGCATTTACATCTAATCGCCATCAGAATATGACTTTATTTGGATTACTGTAGGTGGAACACCATGGTTTCTTGCAGCAAGTGAAAGAAATATTATGTGTATGGTATAATATCAATCCATCACTTTGCATGTAAACACAGTCACTGGAAAAAAAAAGAAAGCACAAAGACAATTTTGTGCAAAATAGCATTCCTAAAATAGCGGTCAGTATTTCATATGATGACAAAATCAGACATCCCCTGATGGGTGATGAAGTCTCCTATATGAAAACAACATCTGTAATTCCCCAGAGGTTTCGTGTTTTACTTGAGATATTTGATAGAGTATAGTATAATTATAGTTTGGTAAATAAGAAAAGCAGCTGGTCATTCAGCTATATAACACATTATGTGTAAGAGCCCCTCCTTACTGTCTGCATGGTGCTGTGTAATGTCACTTTCAGAAGGAAATGGTTGTATGTGATGAAAAGTGTGGATTTGTCAGTGAACTGCGTAATATCACCACCACTAACACCACTACTACTACTACAGCTGCCTTTACTACAATTTGTAATACTATTACTGCTTTACTGCTGCTGTTGCTGCAACTACTACTACTATTACTGCTACTCCTACTGGTGCTGCTGCTCCTACGACTGTCAGTAATTCTTATAAAGGTACACAGCACTGAGTGTGATGTTCTGTGGTATTGTGCCTGTCATTATCTAACAGGGACCACTGAGGCCGAGCTGGCAGGCAATAAGGAAGGGATCTTATCTCACAGGGTTGTTTGACCAGACAGGAGCATGAACAGGTCATTACTTGGCTTGTGGCGCATGCAGCATAGAATGGACCTGGCTTTGATATTGAAGGCCCTCTCCCCCTCTTTCAGGCCCTCGTTAACCAGATGCACCACCTCGTCTGGGCTGATGTCACCCCTGGAGTTAAGCGTCAGAGAGTTACACAGGCAAGCGTGTATAAACGTCACACTCAACAACAAGTCAGTGGTGATAAAATAATATGTAATGCAATGATCCAATTTCAGTAATCATCATTAAAAAGCAATGCAGAGCAGACAAAGCTACTTACTCTTTCTGGTCCCATGGGATGGGATCCACTTGAGTGTTTGCCAGGAAGTGTGGACTGTATCTAACCTCGACATAAATTACTCCCTCCTTGGCTTTGTCCTCGACAAACTCGTAGGCTATCCTCTTGATGGCTTCTCTGTCTCCACTGACAAAGGAAGCAAAACACAGAGTAAATGGCACCGACCTCTGGCACTGATAAACTTATCTTTTCTGTACCAATAAAGCCATTACCCACAGCTAATAGATAAAAAATAGTTTCAGTCATAATTTCCATTCAATCCACGTCTGATGCATTAGGATGACTCACAATAAGCAATGTAATATTACATTTGTTCAAAACAACATGTTGGGGCGGTTTAGTGTTGTTTCTAATCTATTATAATCTATCCATTAGTGAATAATAAAACATTTTAAAAGTCACTATTAAGATTTGTCACTAATGCAAGATGATCTTCTTGACCAATCAATGGTTATGTAATTGGTTTGAAAAGGCTAATAGTTTTTGCACACATTAAAGGCTTTAGTAAATTGTATCTGTTCTTTCGACCTGTGTCAACTGTTTCAGTGTCATATACTGGGAATATAATCCACACATAATTCTTTCAGATAAGAAATTGCTGTCAGTGGCGGGGAAAAAAACCCCATCTGTAACCTTATAAGATGATTGCAAAAGCTACACTTACAACACTTCCGTCTCTCTTGACAGTGAGAACGTCTTGCATAATTATTGTAAGCTGTTCTGCAACCTTTATCTCACGAGATTCACAGCTTCATTTCCCTGCTTTTTATTTATTTATTTTTTTAAAAGTTGGCTACAGAGTTCCTATCTCACATCACATGATGCAGAATAACACCGCTTCCAGCATTTACACTGGAAGTGAATGCTGAATGCCCGTTGTTCTCTCGCTCCCACACATTACACCCCCTTCTCCGGCCCACACACCACCAAAGCCAAACTCATACAACAATCCTGCACGCACTGAACTCAGCTAGCAAGTTCCCTGTGTTGTTGCAGCCATACTGCACACAAGGCTTTGAAGAGCCTTGGCTCATAACGGTCCATTCAGCACAACTACGAGCTGCTGTCCGGCCACTACAGACCGTCATTGTTGCACACTTTTACAGCCACTGAGTGTGTGAAAGACTCTGTTTGGCCTTTTTTATACAGTTCAGCCTGGTCAGTGGAGGAGGATTTGGCAGGTTTAAATATAAACCAGCACGACACAGGAAGAGGTTCCCAAACAACGTTATAGCTCTCCCTCAAGCTTGGTTGCCAAGGTGACACTTGATCTCAGTCATGATGTGTTCCTGTTCCTGCATGTCTGGCATATAAAATTCCCCCCTCACAAAAACATTACATAATCCAGCTGTGACTTTCATCCCACCCCCAGCAATCACAAACAGGGTTGCCAGCACAATCTGGTGTTAAATGAACTTAAACTGCATCTTGATTGCACTTAAGTGAAGGCTAATGACAATAAATTGCACGACTGAACTTTCATCCTCACCTTAGACCTCATCGAGGAACATTCTGCAATACTGATGAGATGAACCTTGACCATTTAGACACTTAACTCTCTCTCTCTCTCTCTCTCTCTCTCTCTCTCTCTCGGGAAACACCTTTGCTTATTGTGAAACTGAATCAATAAAGGTGAGACGTCAGCACTTCAGTCACTCCTCACTGCTTTTGAAACTTACGCAACAACGTGCATGTACTCGGCGAACTTGCCAAGGAACTCGGTGAGGCTGGCGGGCTTTTGAACGATGATAATCTGTGTCATCTCCTCCACAGTATCTGCTGGCAGGGAGATGCCGCGTCTCCTGGAGGGCAGAGTGGAAAAAAACACAGGTCAAAAACAGCAGTAGACCTTACAGGGGTAGTGTGGTTAATTTTAACCTGGGATGAAAACATTTTAACACACTCGAAATGATAAGGGGTCTGGTGCGGTGTGGCCACAGGATCTGCCCTCTAAACAGCAAAGTGGAGCAGAGGGCTGTCTGTGTGTGATGCATTGAAGCCTAAGCTGAGCTTTTTGACAGTTGCATAATTAATAAAGCATATAAATCAAAGGAGTCAGGTGCCAAAGTGGGGGGCTTTAATGATGAGACGTTATGTTATCCTGTACACTTAATTCTATACATTATTTTCATGTACCACCCCCTGCACCCACCCACTGAAAGAAAATAAATGTTTTCTTAAATACACTTGAGCCACACCTTTTCACCATATCAGCCATTAAAAAGTGTAGATAATCAGAAAATCTGGTAAGATTATGCATACTAGTGCAAGCAAAAGGAAAAAAGGACTAACTTACCTGGCAACATCAAGAATGGTCTGCACCCTAATAGCTCCATCAAGGTGCACATGAAGTTCAATCTGTGGATGAGAAAGATAGATGATAAATAACAATACAATCATTGTGTCAGCGCAATTTATTTTCATTCATATGTCTGAATTTAAAAGAAAAAAAATGACAGCCAATAGATACCGAGTGCTGTTAGATTTAGATTTGAATAAAGAGCAGGAGCAGCAGTATGTGTGTGTGGTGGTGCAGCTCAGTGTTTTAGCTGGAGTGCACTTTGAATGCAGAACGCATGACTGGGCAGCGAGCGGGGAAAAGGCCAGGGATACCATGGAAGGTTCTAAGAAGTGTCCCATCCCGTCTTCCATCACAGAGATTGATTTATCCTGGCAGATGAAACCTCTAAATCATACCTCCTGCAACAGCTGAGGCATGAGCCGTGATCATCAGCCATGACCGCCGAGTCAAGGATGAGAATTGCATTTAATTTCTGCTTCTCTGGCGGTGAATAATAATCAGAAAGAAAAAAACTTGATATCCACAATGACGAAGTATCTCTTCTCGTTTTTCATCTGTTCTGCTGACCTTGGATATTTTTAAGCATGGAACTGAAAAATCATTAAAAAAATAATAAAAAAAGTCCATGTCAGCACATGCCATGACATGCCATTATTTAAGAATTTATTTTGCTTCCTTTTTTTTTTTTAATGTCACAAAAAATGTGCCTCACAAAGTGAGACACATATAAAGCTGCTTCTTAGTCTGGCTACAGCCACTTTGGTATGATATTTGTCATTTAACATAATTAGATTGCTGAATACACGCACAAAAAGAATGACCAAGGTGGAGGTGATATTTTTTCAAACTGATTGTAACTGTTCAATTTAGTCTCTCTTGCCTGTTTTATGACTCATTTAATAAAGAGTAAAAACGAGCCTTGACACACTGCAGTAGATGATGGATTTTTCACAGGCAGCGACGGTCAAGATTTGGACGATCATGGTGATCGAGGCGGGTGTGATGAAAAATGAAAATGGTTCATCAGTGTGAAATATTACTTTAAGTGAGACCGTTTTCCTTCATCCTTATTGGCTGTGACCATTCTAGACAGCCAAAGAAGAAAACCTTGGATTAATAAATCAAGATTTTCACCACTTTCTGCACATGGGAGGAATTCAGGGCTTTGCAATTACAGTGATAAATGACCCCGACCACTTACAATGGCATGGCAGGAAATGAAAGTGGGGGAAAAAATCAGCTGAAGGGTTTCCTAAGAAACATAAATGAACCAGTAGTATCTGTTGTAATTCCTTGCCAGCATTCTGGACATGTAAGAACAACACAAAGCTTTCATCAGTGTTTGTGTATGAAAGCAGCACGCAGGCCATGGCCAAAACCACCAACTGTTAATGCTGCTAAACACTTCTACAGCTCAGCTTGGAAAAAGGAGCAAAATGTCATGTGTGAGAGGGCTTTAAGAAAATGAAAGCATGGTTCAACACGTTATCTTTGGATTCTATTGCCTCGGTGCCAAACCTTAGGAGGAGTCACCCGCAAGCACAGACAGTTAAGTCACATGCACAGTTAATTAACTTGCACAACTATAGTTCTGAGTAGAAGATAAAAAATACAAGACCTTATCTTTATTGGACATACACAGCGCTGTTGCAAACAACACAGTCAGCAAATAGTTTGAATTTTCTTGAGGCAATTTTTTGCTGCCTCAGTCATGTCACACCATGTCAGTGTCTGTTCTCATTCTGTGTGTCTATGCATGTGATGAATGCATGCCCATAGAAGTCAAATGCCTGTGCCCATCTGTGTATATTTGCTTGCGTGTGACAGGGGTAGAAAAATGAAGGGTGACGTAGTGCAATGCAAACACAGAACGACTGAAAGATGAGGCTGAGAAAGCAAATATTTTCACACAAATGTTTACACCAATAAGTAAAGTGTATTGTAAATGCTATTAGTGCACAGACTGTTTAGATCTGCCCGCTTTCCTTAAAAGCCTGAAAATCCAGCATGTCTTTGAACTGGGCATATGTTACGCCAGTGATGTCAGTGCATCAGGTCCTTGCACTGCTATTCACTGACAGAGAACAGCTGGTTAACCCATCTGCAAGTTGAGGACATCCTCTGACAACTCCCTCAGTTACTTTCCATCAGGAATCTCAACAAGTTATATAAGACAGAATGATAGATACCAGCAGTTCTGAACCCCCCAAGTCTGCAGCTGGACAAAACAGCCCTTTCCACTGCCCAACGTGCACAAAGCAGCCTTACAATGACCTCTTAGAACATCATCCGATTCAGTTTATAAGCATATTAATGTGTATTATAACTTTGCAGCTCATCGGCAAAAGTAAATATTAATTATGAGCAGGGGACTGTTGATCAAGCCAGTGGTAATTCGTCGACTGTGAAAATCCAACCAAATTTGAAGCCAAAGAATGCAGGATTTAAAAAAAACATTTTTTTTTTTGGCATTGTGTTCCCTTCCATCTGTGAATAGCAATAACTGCCACATACCGTTAGTGCAGGATATTCTTTACTTATGCAAATACCAACCATTGCAAAGCAGGTACTGAGTCATTTATCTGCTCTAACGGCACCACAATGTAAAACCAGAAAAGATATTATTCATTATTATTCATACCAGCACATACCAGCAAAGCACTCCAAATCAGAGCATTATTATTAACCTTTACCCTTATGTGTCACATTATTAGTCATTATATGAGTAACATACTGTAATGTACTTTGGTGTAGCTTGTAGTGAGACAGTGGCACTGCAGCAGGGATGGTTAACCTGTGAAGGTTGTTGGCACGGAGGATGACCTCATACGTGGTATCAGTTCTACAACCATTAATTAATATTTAATGGAAATATCACCAATCCTTATCTCTCCTTTCGCAATTCGAAAGCATTTGTCACCTAATATTCCCATGACAACACCTGGCCCACCTCCCTGTCTCTCTGGATGTCTGTCTGTCTCTGTCAGGTTAAGAGACCAATCGTTCCCTCTCCTCTTATCAGCTGTCAGCCAATACCTGGCCATGCATAGTGCACACCAAGTCAGCAATAAGACTCCAAAGGGCACTATTGTATATGCATGTCTTATAACAAAGTGCCATGTATGTCAAACTATCTGACCCTTAAAAGTTTAATCTCCGAGTGTCTTTGGTACACTTTTCTGTCAAAACATCTGGATGCAAATTTATGATCTAATTCTGGAAACAGTTTCAGTTTGACTATTGAGTGCGGGCACCTGTAGAACCTCAGTCACATGAATTTAAACCTAATTAAGTAATGTACATTCCTGCATCCCACAGAATGACAGCGCCTGTTGTAATCCAGAGCACCGCGTGTGGACAACCTGTTATGAAGGAGGATCCAGGTTTTAGAAATCAGCAAAGTCAGAAGTGTCTATGCACCTGTTTCATTAGAAATATTACAGTACATAGGCTATACAAAAATAGAAAGCAGGAATGCATTGGCGTGTACAGTAAAAAATCAATCAGTTACCAGTTCGTTTCATTCACTGCCCACAGCAATTCAGCTTGTTTCAACAGAGTGGCGCTTGGTGTCATTTTACGCGCAAAAGCTGGGCAGCCACATGACGAACCAAGCGGTGATCCATGTGCTTCTTTGTTTTTATAAATCACACACAAAGGCACCGGCAAGCCTTTTAATAGAGGTGAACACCGTTTTGTTATACACGCCGGCACAAAAACAACAATAACACAAGGAAACAATAGATTATTCTAACAATGAATGCGCCCCCATAGCCGCATCAATAATCCACTGATTTCCATCTGAATGATTAATGATCACATTACAGCTAATGGTTAACGCACCTTTGGCTTGTTGAATACCACTTGTTCTGCCATTGTAGAGAGCCTGCGAGTGCCGGTGAACCTGCTGAGAGCACAGAGGGAGCGGAGGACTGGGAAGCCAAAGCCTATCGCGGCACGACTAACTATTATATGCATGTCAGTGGGACACGCCTCTATCCACTTCCAGCGAAAGAACCGGCGCCTCGAATAACGCAAGTGTTCACACAACCCAAGTGTCAGATAGTCTACAATGTACAGGCTGCATTGTGGTTTAACCCCACTATGTAGACTGCACTTGGAGGATTACACTGTCCTGTATGGCAGCGGCTTTGTGTTGAGAGGTTTACCACGGAGCTAATTAAAGCCTTATTACGAAACAACGCAAAATTAAGCATGGGGGCTGTTTGTTGTCACTGCATTACATTTGCTTAATAATAATAATGATACTAATAATAAAAAACCTAATAGCCACCCTGTTACAATTTGATAACAATTAACAACAGGCCTGTTATATTGGAATACACACTCAGTGTCCACTTTATCAGGTCCACCTGTGCAGTCTAACCTGTGCAGTTCAGTGCAACTGCTCTGTCATAAATTCTACCTTTTAACAAAGTTTATAATGTTCAGTTTTTGTTGACATTGTGGCGAATGTGTAAATTTAACTCTATGTTTATTACTGAAGTTGTAGTTCGCAGAGGTCTTTTGGCTACATTATATTGAGAGGTGTTTCTAATTTTTTTGTCCTCCCTATTTATATACATGAGGGGGACAGAATAGTGGAAACCCCTCTCAATAAAATGCAGTCCAGTCCAACAGCAGCACTAACTATGAGCTTAATGGCAAACCTAAAATTGAATGAACATCTCTATTACTGTTACAAAAAGAAACCCTGAGCATTATATGCATCATAAAAGGAAACTTTATGGCAGAACAGTTGGATTGTGTTGTATTAGACTGTGCAAGTGGACCTAATAAAGTGGCCACTGAGTGTATGACAGTGGTGTTTTCTTTACAGGTATGAGGAAGGAGTTAGCTAAGCTGTCTGTTAACCTCTACTGACACGTCAGTCAGGTGACAGCAGGTGTAGGTGCGGCTGAACACCCTGATGGCTAGATTTGTGTTTATGTAATCAGTTGACTCAGTTTCTCTTACATTGGGTTAAGATGAATGTTTTAACCTTAAGTCACCTCAGCTGAAACTGGCACCATCAGCATCATGGCCATTGCGGGTGGTTCTCCTCCTCCACTTCCCTTCTCGTGATGTCTGCCGCTGGCTGATACAGAAAGTGCTTCAGAAGCTGTCTACAGCTGCAGTAGATTTTCTGTTGAGTCATGGATTTTGGGAGATGTTATGAGATTTTTTTTCCTTTAAGATATTTTATACCTCTCACAGTGTTCCAGTGAAACTACAAGTGGGAGCATCTTACCTGTAGTTGACCTCCTTCTTGTTATAGATTAGAAAGAGGTGTTCAGTAATGACTTGGGCCTGATGTTTCTTTACCACTGGAGCTTCATTTCTCAGCATCACCCCATGCTTGTAGGTTAGTCCAGCAGAGAGGACTGTTATCATATTTTAACAACAAAGGATTAGCTCTGGATTCTGGATAATTAGACTGCTGACTGAAATTAATCCCTCTCTTTTCTGTCTGACCGCCTCTATGGCAGATGTGTTTTTATTGTGCAAATGTGTCTGAGTAAAGCTGAAAATATGCACCCAGTCTTGTGACCATGAATAACAGGCTGTGATCGTCTGCTCAGATGTCTAAATGAGGGGTGTATCGTTTGGCAGACCAAATATACTAGTTTTGGTGTTTTGATGGGCGCAGGCTGGAGATTCTCCGTTGTCATATTTACGGCTCCATAATGTGGAACAGTGACTCAGCAGTTATAATTGCACAGGAAAATCTCAGTGTCATGAAACGAAAACAGTTAGCAAACAAATACTGCTATTCACAAATGCAGAATAATGTGCAAATAACAGAGAGAGACGTTTGCGAAAACAAATCAGACAAATTTGCATTTAAATGGTTTTGTGTGTTTACAGTTTTTTTTTAAACATAATTAACAGTGCTGTGTGTCGACCAAACTGTGAACGATGGTTCATTACTTTGACATAAAATGCATTCAGCAACCCTAACCCTGACCCTAACTCTTTTTGATTGGACCCCTCATGAAATAATTATAAATTTGAAACACACATACCTGAAATACATTTACACAAAATATACCCATATTAGAACACCTTCATCTACAGACTTATCAGTAGAATAATTGCAGAATACTCACTTCTAATAGATTCTGATTTACCTACCTGTACATCTAC
Organism: Myripristis jacobus; assembly: GCA_900302555.1. Taxonomy (NCBI): domain Eukaryota; kingdom Metazoa; phylum Chordata; class Actinopteri; order Holocentriformes; family Holocentridae; genus Myripristis; species Myripristis jacobus. The sequence continues at coordinate 56,566 of OMLB01026107.1, forward strand.
CTATTTTAATCTGTGTTAAGCATTTTTTCCTTCTATTTTCTTCTCCTCTCTCCTTCTTCTCATCTTTTCTTTTTTTTAAAATACTGGGCTGGGAATCTCTCTTAGGAGAACATTTTCTTTATACCAAGAACAGCATGTGCCCAGTATATATCATACTCTAAGAAGAAATTTTGAATCGAAGCAGTTTTCAAGATTCCTGAATTCATTCCTCACTTAAACTCAACCACCAGCCTAAGGTTATACATTTCTGGCTCCCTTTGCAAATGTGTACTTCTTTCAAAACTGTTCAAAATCTGACACACAAAATTCAAGTGGCTGGCCACCTATATCACAAATAATAGGTAGAAAATTAAATACATAAAATCAAATATAATGATTATAGAGACAAATGCTGGCAAATGTTTATTAGACTAGGCACGTTGGTGGACACTTCGGCAGGAGATTCCCAGGGAGGGATCAGGCATGCGAGAGATTCTTTCCCTGGTGTGCTGCAAGAGAGAGAACAGAGAGTGTCTTGTTTGATGAGATCATGTGGCCACAGGACCAGGTAGACGACTGTAAACAAGGTCACATGAGTTCAATGGACATGTCTGGAGGGTAACCCTAGATCTGCGAACCTCTCACACACTCTCACACATGTATACATGGATTGCAAGAGTAGGGTTGCCATCGAGACAGGACCAAGTTCAATGAAAGTTGTGCTTTACTGCCTGTTGGGCTTTGGCTTTGTGATCATATCAGAATGCATCCTTATTTTTGAGGTGCATACTAAAAGATATGAAATAGAAATAAAAAAACAAAAAACAAAAATATAACACAAAGAGTACTGCTGCTCTCCCTTACACTTAAAAATGCACATGGTCCTGATGCTGCAACATTCTCTTAAATTTCTCTTAAATTTTCTCTTATTTTATAATAATAAATAAGAGAAGTCAACAGCACATGCACCAAACGTTTTTAACTGTCCATATCTGCTCTCGGTGTGCTCTCAGTTTACACACAGGTGGGTACAGGCGTAAACTGGAGGCCTGTGCCTGAGCTTTTGATATTGGCATCAGGTAACACCATAAGGAAAGGTAGCATAAGGTAAGGTAACACTAAATAAGGACAGCTATTGTGCCATGAGGAAATGTCCATGAATTGGAGATGCCACCAAACAAGTCTGTAGGAGTCAATGGATGATTGTTAGTGTGTGGTTTGTGCTGAGTCATGCCTCAAGTCAAGTTTCCCAATGTGGGACAATAAAAGTCTTTCAGATACTCTTCAGTTTTAAAATGTTTTTGACAACCGATTTGTAAACTGTGACCATGAGAAAGCTTAGATGACAGTGCTTTTATCTAAGAGAAAAGCAAAAAGAAGAAAACACAGGTGAATCCCAATATAAGTGAGAGAAGAAATCATGGATGCAAACAACAATAAGATGAAATTGGTTTGTACATCGTTTCCTGCATCTTGCCCATTGTTTCAGCGTTCCATGTGTGGTGATAAATAATCAACTGACATGGGGAATATGGAAAAGTAACTAAACCCCAAACCCAAGTCTATGTGAAGCCTGACCTCCGATGGTGAAAAGTAGGCTGCCTGATCCTCGGTGGCAAGTGATGTCATTATCTGTTGGTTTTGTTACACTTTGTCTGGTAATGCAGTGATGCAGCAGGTTATAGGATGGCCCATCTGACAGCTTATCTAGCTACTCCAATGTAATTTATACAAATGATAGCTAGAAATATTTCCCCTCTCTCTATGTGATGTGATGTAGAGATAGGGTTAATAGGGAAACAGGGTTAATAGGGGAAATAGTTAAATAATGTGATCTGATTAGCGAAGCCTCATCCAAACTGAGCTGCATCCCGTTCTGCTCAGAGTCACACATTTGCAGACCTTGATGCTCCGGATGACAGAGTGAGCCGCTGAAAAGCATATTCCATGGGGGAACTGTGAAAATCTCTTGTTTAAATGTATTGAGAGCTTAAAGATACAAAGCTAAAGACATCTGAATTAATTAAAAAGAAATGTGTCTCCGTTATTTGCATGGCTCTGTGCTGAATGTTGGATTTTCAAATGTCAAATTTTCCAGCATATTCAAAAATTCATAAATGTTGACTTGATTGCAAATAATGGAATGGACTGAATATCTGTCTGGCACACACACCACCAAATCTGAGTGCACAATCGCATGTCCGAGTACATATTTTCAAATATGATGCCATGCATTTGCCTTAAATAAAAATGAATCATCAGTCTCATTATATTCGAAATGAGTCCAATAACTAGGACAGGTCAGGAGCCCCATTAGCAACTTACTGGCCACAGAGCAAAATAAATCAAGTCCCTTACACTTGCTGTTTATATGTAACTGAGCAAAGTGGGGCAGTGGGCCTATCACTGGTTGCAGCATTGCAGTACAACAGAAGCTGCAGTAGAAAAAATATCATGCTTGATGAGTTTTGGAGTAAAAACAGGCCTGTTGTTAAATAATCCCGAGCTTCATTTGAGCTTTCCCTGTGTGTCCACTAGAGGTCACTTCAAACAAAGCCACAAAAACTGATTCCATGCCAGCTTCAAGACAAGCTGCAGTGCTCAAATGTTTTTTTGGGGTTTTTTTTTTAGCCCTCAACACTGTCTTACAGGTGTCGGGCTTAAAAAGACCCTGCAACACCAGTATCCATCTATCTATCTATCTATCTATCTATCTATCTATCTATCTATCTATCTATCTATCTATCTATCTATCTATCTATCTCTGACTCTTGTTAAATTTTAGACTGTCCCTCTCAATATGTCCATGTAAAGCAGCAACCAGCCTTAAAATTATGATTAATTACTCACATTTTATATACATATTTATCAAAGTGGAAACTGGGTGCTAATTTAACAGCTGTCTGGTGATACAGTATGTCTTGCATAATAGATGGTGTTAGCACTTTATCTGAATTAATTAATGTTTTGCCAGCCAAAACATGGCAGATAATGGATTAATAAGACAGTACACTAATTTTTTGGGGGCTGCTCAAAGCCTGTGGGCCTTGGGCTCATGAGACAATGTGCCAATCCCAGTGAGTTCAGACTGACTGGGATGGGTCGCTTTGTTTGCTTACACTGTACTAAATCACTTGCAAATATGTAAACATAATTCACCAGCTAGGCCAACAAGATAATCCTTTGATTTGGTCATATAGTCCAACATGTAGAAACAAAGCCTAAACTGAAATGTAGCTCTCTGTTGAACTTCCCCTGTTAAATCCTACCCATTTATAACCATTTAGATGTCATTTAAAAGGGTAAACAATGTAAAAATGCTCAGTGGGTGGGTTTATTGAACTGTGCTTTATTTATGCTCATCAAATCCAATTTTGGCGCAAATTCCTGAAATAAGGCTAGAACAGAGAAGAACAATGACTTAAATGTACTCATTGGCTTCTGCTATTTGTTATCATTGTTGTTTTGTGTCACTAAACAGTTCAACAAATTTAAAGATTTCCCATGAAATCCCTGCCAGTGTAATTCAGTATCGAGGCCGGTAGATGCTGCCAGCATCCTCATGGTCTCGTGCACAGTGGTTCTATTTGTTTGCAGTAATTGCAGTAACAGCTCTGATGACCCACCAAGATGCACCAAGTCAATGTCAAAGACTAATAAAGACATTTGTCAGAAGTCCAATGTTAGCTTACGGGATGTTCCGGCATGCTCATCTCTCCATGTTTTGGGAAATTATCCATCGCACCACCCAACAAGGTTTAAAAACAAAGGGCATTGCCATACCCTTTGTCAAAGAGTAAAAATAGATGAAACTGGAATAATTAGAATCATAGTTGGAGTTCACAATTCAAAGCAGGATGGAATAATATCTGCATTGTATCAAGAGCTAATGGAGAGAGGAGGAAACACAACATTACATGTAGGTGAGAATATTGCAGATGATTGGCTGCACATTTGGAGAACACAACAGTCCTCGTGCACTCGGAGGGAGCAGTGCTGGAAGACTGTAATGAGATTCTTATTACACCCAAAATTAAGAGCAAATATAACTCCACCATGCTGGAGACAATGTTGGGCAATCAGTGTAGACTATTCCCATGTATTTTTGCTTCATTTTTGGAGAAATGCTCACATGGCTTTTATCAAAATTCTGGACTATTAAACACCTAGGTCCTGTGTGGCACTGTACTTCAGTAATATGACAGCAGGTACTGTGTTACAAGAGGGCAGATATTTGCTGACAGTTTTGTTGACAGCTTGTAAAAAGGCTATTATGAGGTGGTACAAGGTGGAATAAACAACACTAGATAAATGGCTGAAAGTTGTGAGTGAAATATATGATATGGAACTGTTCACTCACAGGATAATAGCTCAGGATGAATGATGTGGAGAGAAATGGATGATGTTCAAATATGAGAATAAATCATTACATATGTCACTGTAATAAACAGATCTTGTGAAGACAAAGTAATCCAGATCACCCCCCCCCTGCCCTCTCCCTTTTTTCTCTCATTTTTTTTATGGATTACTGTTCTTTCTGTTATGGAAAATTAATTTAAAATAAAGTATTAAAGCATGTTAAGTATTAAAAAAGCTGCTTCCTTGCAGCACTTGCAACACAAGAGCGGCTGTTTTCAGGCCATCTTCACAAATGATTGTTGGGAATGCAATACCCCGAGCATACTCTGTTCTTACTCAAAGTCGCAGTCCTTCACATTGGCAGCTGCAGCTGCATACCACCGTTGAACCATTTCACTTGTAATTAAGACGAGGAACACTGTGGTGTGTCCAGCAGTGGCCAGTCTTCCTCTTTTATTTAGAAGAGTAATGTTCTCTCAGCACAGGATTGATGAGCTTTGTGTGTGCCAAGTCCTGTGTGCTCATGAACACCGAGTACTCAGCATGCTACTGGTGTTTTCCCTGCCAACGGTTACACCAACAATCACTTCCTGAATTACTTGGCAACACTTGTGCTTTATCAGTGTGATATGTAATAATATGTAAATATGGCTGTAATGAGCGATTTGAGGATCTCATTTATCTTCAGACATTTGCTCAATTCTGCATCAAAAGTGCAGTATCGTAGTTTTGGTCATAGAGAGTCAGACTCACAGAATAGCATGTGTTTATGGTGATCAAATGTTCTTGCATTCAAGCATTGCTTGTGTGGATTACTTAGCTTTTCCACACAGTGATTGATTATAATTTCCTTTGTCAAACCAGCAGATGCAGGCTGCATGCCGATCTTAGACAGTTTGGATGCCAGAATAAAGGAAAAATGTCATCAATCAAGCCAGTGTGTGCATGCCTCTTTCTAAAATGTATTAGTTTAGTCATTCTTGCAACATTCCCTTTGTGCTGTGTCATACTGTCTTATTCTCTGTAGATATCCCCATGTGCCCACACCTTATAACTATGGTCTCCACTACTGTGTGTATCAACACATATTCACTCAGTTTACCGCACCTGAGTACTCTGTGGTCCTCCTGTGTGTTAGAAGTGTCCAGTTGTCAGCAAAGTCCAACAC
>OMLB01026107.1:62091-78368 GCA_900302555.1 Myripristis jacobus
TCCTGAAGTTAGTACACAATCTTAGCTAAAAATATTGACACTGCATGCCATGGTAGGAAGTGGCTGCAGACATGAATTGAATCCCTGTTCCTTATTTATTTGTTCTCATGTATTTTTAGTAACTGTGACTAGAAATGGATATGTTGCTGTTGGTTAAGGTGTGTCGACCAATGCACAAGGCTATTTCTAATCTGCAAATCGCTGCAAACAGCTCTCCACAAACACCTCCCTGCTACCTGTGTGAACCCAGAAAAGCCCAGAGAAGATTGTGCAGCAGATGAGATAGTAACATTTGTTCCGTCTTCAGGAAGTGCTGCGATACCTTCGGTATCCTGGTGTTGCCTCGCAAATTTTCAATGTCGGTTCAGATTGATGTACATGAAAGTCCTGTGTTATTTACTTTGCAGTGATCCAGTGAACTGAGTGTCACTGAAACATCATTAAACTACACTTGAATGCACATACCTGTCAGAAATCCCATTCTCAATTGCATAATCTGATCAAAATGGCATGTGAAACTGCAAAGGTTAAGTATACTGTCATTTGCAGACACTGTAGCACCATTCTTTGTCTTTTTTTGTCTGTGGCTGCTCCTGTCTTTGCTGATGAATCTGTCAGTGCAGCTGTCATGGTACGTGGGCGTGGGTGGGAAGAGTCTGGGAGATGTCTGCTTTTCCCTTTGTCGCAGCAGCCGGGGGAGTGACCTCGGCCCTGCGTACGTCAGGGGGTGACCTTTGGTCAGGATGATGTCCTTATCGTGGGCTCGGAGTGTTCCTGTGGCAACACTGTGGGATTTTCGCACACTGAGCTGGAATGCCTGGAATCTAGGTGTCATTTCCTACTAGGGAAAACATCTCGGCTGCTGCTGGCACGCTGAGGTCCTCCATGTTGGCAAGGCCCTGGCTCTGTGCATGTGTGTGTGTGTGTCTCCTAACTATAGCTGCATACATCTGGACCACATCTGGATATATTAATAACATAAACACCACTATTATACACAAGCACTTGAAACTGCACAATCAGATCTTGAGAAAATCCCTTTTTCTACGGTAAGTTTCCATTTCCTGGTTTTCTGTTCAAAGAGGACATTTTTAGACTGGAATTTTGGTAATTACTGTAGTTAGTCTGTAGAATGGCTACGCAGCATTAAATCATGTCTCGGTTCCTTGTTTTTGTATATCGTAAGACCATTTGCTATAATTTATTGTGCTATACATCACGTCATATCCCGGCCCAGCTGTGCACCTGTAGTGTTTCTTGTGCATTTTCATAAGAGTGGATTTCAAAGGAAACACCTGCACACTCTTGTCCTGAAAATACTTTTCCTTGTGCTCACTGTGTTATGTAAATGCAGTAATTCCACATCTGCTTGAGCACTTGTCCCTTCATCCTCTCTTCATCCAGCCCTTTAAAAGTTTTATAACCATGTTGTTCATGATCCCCATCTTTCCAGCTACTGCCCAGTTTGATACAAAATACCACAGATGAAAACACATGAGTGAGGCTTTTCAAGGATTCGTGCCCTACATACTTCAGCGGACATTTAATGTTGTATAAGAAAGTTGGCCAACGGTCATTGAGCTCGGTCATTTGATATGATTTCAAAGCCAGTGTTGATGAAAGAACACATTGTCAGCGTGAGCAAATTGAGAGAAAGCACTGTAAACCTTGGATCAGTGCTCCTTTAAAGCACAGGGAAACTATTTTTGACCCGGGATATGCAGAAATAAGAGAGTGGAGGGAAAGGAGAAAGAGAGAGAAAGAATGCACTGCAGAATGTCAAAGAATTTTCATTCAGTCTTTATTCATTCACTGTTTCTCTGATGAGCTGGGTATTTATTGTGTTTTGGATGAATCAGTACTGCCCAGTCTGGCCCTCGGCAGGGTGTACACCTTGGCACCGATCCAGCGATGCCCGTCATTGCGTTACCTCTCCAAGAACCTTACTGGAATAATGAGTCAATGCAACTCAGAACATCAACATCAGGCTCAGTACAGCTCACACATGCCTTTTCGCTTAAGGCTGCAAAGCTAGACCACAGGATTTTTTTCCCCTTCTATTTCTGACTGTTCCCAATGGTCATGGCTAATCTGCCCTCTTCGCTGTGGAGATACCTGCAGATCTGGCAAACGCAACGTGCCACTGCTCGGAAGGCTGAGCATGTTGGTACCCGATGCCAAAACCTCACGCACCAGTTTTCGATGCCTCTCAGGGCCTTTCTGCATGTTATGTATGTGTCAAATATTGCCCAGGGAGGAGGTTTGACTATTATTTGTGACTGCTGCGGCCCACAGCCTGTTGAATCTGAGTCACACTCAAATTAGAATCAGTCACAGTTAATTGGCACCGCCCAAATCCACAACCTTCAGTGCTGGCAAACCTGAATATTGTCTTTAATTGCAGGGGACACAAATGTTGGGAGACAGAAAAGGCACATGAAAAGCACAAACCTAAAAATTTGTAAGGTGATGTTAGGAATTGTTTTCTTTGCACTAAAACACTAAAACAAAGGATAACAATAAGCACAAGTGGGGAAAAAGATATCCTTTAGTTTTTTTGCATGAATGTCCACATGGAAAGGAAACTAAATTCAGACATTTCCATTGTAAGATTTCATCTGTCTACTTTTTTGACCTTTTGATGACCTGTGATTTTCATTTCTGAGAGTTTAACGATGACTATGAGTTTTAAAATAAAACTTGCTGCAAACATCATATGACTTGTCTGTGAAACATTCAAACGTGTAAAATGTGATCCAGACACTCGTTACCTTTGCCAGACCAGAGTAACATTACATCAGACAACAGTCTGTGTCTGAATTGTATTTTATTCTGCCTCCACTCTAGCGATATTTTTGGGTTGCTGGACAGCCTCTCTGAACATGTGTTACACATTTTTGCTCCATAGTGACAGATTTGGTAGAGAGATTTTCTTTTCTCTCGGCACTTGGATCAATGCATTCTTTTCTAACATTCATAGGACAAATAATATTTTCATTGCTTTTCCCCGCCGTTGATGTGTGTTTGAATCAACACTGAATCCAATGGGCCTGTCATACATGCCATCACACAGCAAAATGGGAGCTGAATGGGATCATTGTATGGGTTGTAGGGGTTTCTTCAAAAGAGCAATGTCTGCTGTCAGTCAGGGTGATGCTTTATTATCTGGGACTTTTCCAACATCTGTCAGGTCTTGAGAGATTTGTTGGGTCTGCAGGGGCTTTCTGTCTCTCTTGGTTGTGGTTTGGCACATATAATTTAAGTAAGACTGATATGGGCAACAAATACCAATTTTATGGTTATCATTGCTTTACTGCCCTCATACAGTGGTTGTTTACTTTCCAGGCATAGTTACACAGCAAGGCTATCCAAAACTACAGTATATACCACTTGTTATATATCGAGCATTGAGATTGATGGTTTATATCTTGTAATACAGTTTAAGGTTTACAGTCTTTTCAGTCTCAGTGCATGTATGTTATATTTCATCATGCAAACTGTTCATTTTATACTCATTTATTGTATAGCTATTGCAGAAGTCTCATTTATCTCTCTGAAAACAACATTTTAAGTTTGTTTTCATTTTAGCCCTCGGCAGGTACAAGGGAGGATCTGTTCTGGTCTCATCCTAAGATTTAATGCTACCACTCCGACGACTACTGCTCATACTGCGCAGCTATGATAATATAAACAACATTGATGTACTTTCATGTTTCATGGTGTTTCGACGCTGATTTTGACAAATGACATTTGTTACATAGTTGAGGATCTTCCAGTCTTCGCTACATGTTACAGTTGAGCTATTGCCTCTTATTGTGGGGTCTTTCCAGCTCCTGTCATTCTTGGAGAGCTTGGAAAGCAAACGGAAAGGTGGCCAGGAAAGCATAGTTTTTCAGAGAGGGCTGAATTATGAGTCCTTGCAGTACATCTTACACCAACTGGCTGGCCACCTGGAGCCCACCTGCCCCGGACTCTCATACTTTCCTCCACTCTATCCTCCTGTCTGTCTCGCTCTATTTATAACCCATCGCCGACTGTCTTTACTCTCCACATAGCTCTGTGAGTAATAAATGAGCATGAAATTCGGGAATCCAGTGTTTTTTCCTTTTGACTTAGAAACCCTCACTGTCTGAATTCTGGTCTGATTAGCAATGCAGCTTTTTAGTCTTCCTTCCCGTCTCAGTGACCGCACTTTGTTTGCTACACTACTGCTACGATGGCATTTCATGATGTTTTGTAGGCTCTCTGCAATAATAACAGAGACAACACATCCTTACTGCATATCTTGAACAGAATCTGTCTCACTGGCTGGTCATTTGTGTTGTCGTCTGTGCAGGAACTACTGAGTAATGTAACAGCTCAGTTATGCGCTACGTACTGTACTACCAGATGTCTCATTGTGGCCTATGAGCAGCTCTTTGGCACTATTTGCTTCCAACGCCCTGTTTGAATCCTCTTCAGGGGCAAACCTGTCTCACAATAGAAGTCATCAACATGATTCAAGTTCAAGCCAGCCTCAGACATGCTGCCCTTACACCATGGAAACCAGAGGGAAGAGAAAGATTAAATCTCTTTTAAGTCTGGATGAAGTAACAGATTATGGTTTCAGGGGTTTCATTTGAGGTTTTGGAATGTAAAATGAAATGACGGAAAAATCTGCTCCATATTTGTCCTGTCTAACAATCAGCAACTATATCTGACTGCCCATACAGCTTGTGAAAACATCAGCACCATAAAATCTCATTGACTTAAATCTGAATCGTCACCGCAAAGCTCTGGAGGTTGTTTGACGTGCTGTGGACAACCGGGATAATGTATTTTTCTCCCCTCGGCTCGCGTTAAGCTGAGTAAACTTAGAACACCACAAGACTGGAAAGAAAGGTGGGAGGGAGGGAGGAGAGGGAAACGAGTGGGGGGGAAATGTGTCTGGAAGTGGAAATGGCCAGCAGGGAGGAGGAATGTGAAACATTTCTGATGCTGGTCCAGTGGCTGTTTACACGGCAGTCAGCCCGTGACATCAGAGTCCGGACTTTATAAATGTCAGCAGGCACAAGAATGAGCAGTTAGCAAACAGCTGCACTGGTAGCACCACCATCACACTCTGGTTAGGCAGGCAGAGAGACAGACAGACGAGCAGCTCCATCAACAACACTGGCCCTCATGGACAGACTACTGTGTGACAATGTGATAGCTTTGGCTTTACTGCTTTGTTTGGGTACGCAGGTGAGGCCAGTCTGCTTTCTGCTTAATTACAGTAATAGGTTTTGAATCAGATGGCTAGTGTGTGTGTGTGTGTGTGTGTGTGTGTGTGTTAGAGAGAGAGATAAAGAGAGAGAGGAGCGGTGGGGCTTCTGGGTCAATCTGTGAAGTTGATTTCCTGTGATTTTGCTGGGACCAATTTTACAGCACAGATACATGGCAATATGGAAATTTATCTTTACAGCAAAGCAAAAGAATGTGTCATGTTCTTTGCATGCTTGTGGATTTACAGTGTGGTAGACTTATACTGCTGAGCAGTAGTCAGTACATGGAATAGAAGTGATTATATGTCTTTGGTTAAAAGAAAAAAAAAATCAATGAAGAAAAATTTCTTCTCAGATGAAGTGAGACTGGGCTTTTCCAAATGCTGCCTGTGGGTTGGCTCCGGCAGTACACGTAATTGAAAACAGCGGTTTGGCCCGACAGTGTTGGATACCGGCGTGTTTACTAAACACAGTACAGTCACTAAAAATACTTCGACTCTCACAGCTGGGAGAGGAAGATTGATTTTGAGAATACCGAGAATATTTCCTTTAGTCTCATGGATGATGCCATTTTTCTGAGGAAAATCACTCATATATAATGATGATGTTAATGCTGCTGCTGCTGATGATGTTAATGAGGATGATGATGTGTTAATGTTAATGAGAAATGATGTTGTTAAAGGGTGACTAAACCCCACACCCAAATCTGTGTGAAGCCTGTCCTTCAGTGATGAAAAGTAGGGTGCCTGGTCTTTGCTGGCTGGTAATGTCACCACCTGTTGTATGATGGGTCGATGACAACACCTGCTACCAAAGACCAGACGCTCTACTCTCTCCCACTAGAGGTCAGCCTCCACAGAGATTTGGATGTGGGGTTTGGGTATCCTTTAACGACAATGATGTTAATGATGATGAAGATGATGAACGATGATGAAGTGCTTCTTCTTTAATTTCATGCAGTTGTGGGTGATAATTCTAGCTTGTCTTATAGTTGTTGCTGTTTGGATCTGAGTCTAAGTTATGTTCAAGTGCTAAAAATATTTTAAATGACAACAAAACCTTTACTTTTAAAAGATTTGTGCTGCACTTATTTTAGTTTTAGATAATAACAAGACTGTATTACAGTGTATATAGTAATTTCACAGTCTGGGCTATGGCGGTGGTAATTGGCTCGCTGTGGTTGTGCGCCACTGCTAAATGAGCACACAGGAAAAACAGGATCAGTGATCTGATTAGACAAAGTTGAGCTGTCTGTCATCTGATGCTGATGTTTATGATAACAATGCTGAGATGACAATTTTGATTCATACTTCTTCACTCTTACTCTCCCAACCAAACTTATCCTAGCCTTTTGCCTGTGCTCTGCCATTCTCTAACCACTTTATCGCTGCTAGGTGCTGTGCCAGCTGTGTGAGCAGCCATGCCGTTGCTCCACTCCCGTCCCAGAGTGCCCCGCGGGAGTCCCTCTGGTGCTCGACGGCTGCCAGTGCTGCCAGATATGTGCCAGGCAGCGAGGCGAGCCCTGCACTGATATGTTTCCCTGCGACAAACAGAGAGGATTACAGTGCGACTACAGCGCCAGCTTCCCCGGAGACCCTGGGGAGTGTGTCAGTGAGTGCCTCTTCTAACAAGCAAACTGCCAGGCTCTCCCTGCCCATGTCTGTGGGGGTAAGACATAGGGAAGGACATAAAAGGGTGGGGGGTGTAACGGAGCTCACTCTCTCTGCATGAGCTGGACAAACAGACAGCTCTGTTTAGAGCCCGTTCAGCTGAGCGTGGCGGCCTGGCCGGGTGGCAGGGCTTTGACAGAACTCCAAAACGGCTCAACTTCTATTTCCAGGGCTGCTGTTGACACACTTCCTCTAATGACTGCCCTTTGAGCATGATAGATTGCAGAGACAACATACACAGATTGAAAAACAGATTCCTCAGTTTCTCCGTAGACAGGCCTGGTCATAAAACTACATAACCACTGGCAGGGACAGCCACTTCTGTGTCTTCAGTCTCGTTCTCATTTTCCTCTGCTCTGTCTCGTCCTTTTTCAGGCCCCAGCCTCCCCTCTGTGCATCCCTCCTCCTCTCCCTCTCTTACCTAACTTCACCCTCTCACTTCCTAATTGAATTTCCCACATCAAACCAAAGTTGCAGGTGTGGTTGCTGTGTACAGCGTCCCAGCTGACAAAGTTAAGAGAGTGTCTGTACTCTAATATTTTTCAGGTCAGCAAGATCTGGTCTGTGAGGTGAACGGAGTCACTTACCAGGATGGCCAGTCGTTCCAGCCCTCCTGTAACACCTACTGCCACTGTAAGGGTGGAGGGGTGACCTGTGTGCCAACGTGTGCCAATGACATTCGTCTACCCACCCCAGATTGCCCCAACCCGCAGCACGTTCTGCTACCAGGGAAGTGCTGCAAAGAGTGGGTGTGCGAGAACCTCGAGAACACCATCATGCAGGACGCTATCACAGGTAAACAGACAGCATGGACAAGGATGGATGGATGTTTAATCTGTCCTTAAAGGAGGAACATACCAATCATCTCCTGATGCATGATTTTACAAGCTCTCCCAAGCAGCAGCGATGAAATAGATGTTTCATAACCAAACTTCATCCCGATAACAAACAGCTTGACATTTACAAGACCTTTCCCAGTGTTTGTGCGCTTGGTGCCAGATGTATTTTAATACACCACTGGATGCTTCAATTACAAATGTTGCTCATTGGAGATCGGTCTGTACAACAATATTATGCTTCCTTCATTTATACGAGATTTTTCACCGATGGTCATGTCTGGAAGCTTTTATTGGGGTAGTTTTTGCATTGCATTGGGGTGTGTCTGACCAAAAGAAAACTCTAAAAGTCCAAATATAACCCACATGTCTTTGGAACAGTCAAAACATCAGTTTTTTCCCAGCCACCAAGTTTCCTAGTTTCATAACAACACCCGCAGCGATTAAATTAAATATATGAAGCCAAGTGGAGACTGCAATAATCCAAAAAGGCGGAGGAGGGGGTTGTTAGGCAAATGAGGCAACTCCAAAAGTATCTGGAATTTCTAGTCCTGTCCGAGTCCCACTACATTATGTGAGCAGCAATGGAACATTTTGTTCCATTTGAATGTCCTTGAATTCAAAGCCTGAGAGGAATGCTATGCCATGCCAAAAGATCAGCTGATTATTATTACTTGCATGCTATCTTGGAAAGACCTCTTCACATAACAATGCTGTTTTGAAATTTTTGGGAACATCTGACAGTTGAGTCATTAAAGTTGCTGGAAGTGAGTACCTGAGGTAAATGAGTTCAGTCAGTACATACAGTAAAATGAGTGGAGTGTTTGAATCATGGTGTTTTAATATGACAATAACTCAGTTCAGCCATTAATCACAGCTCATAGTCTGTAGCATCTGATACTAGCCTCATCATAATGATCAGCTCTTAACCCTAAACCTATTGTCAGAAAAAGTATGCATATATATTTGAGATTTTGATGAATTTGTTCTGTGAACTTACTTCATACTCTAATGATTTTTTCCTCTGGTGGTCCTCTAGCCTCAAGACCTGACAGGCTGTGGCCAGCTGTTCCTGGAGGCCATGGTCCAAACAATCTGGCCCCACATGCCTCCACCTGTATTGAGCAGAGCACCCAGTGGAGTGCCTGTTCCCAGAGCTGTGGGGCTGGCGTCTCCACAAGAGTATCCAACCAGAACCCAGCTTGCAGGCTGCAAATGCAGACAAGGCTTTGTAAGGTGCGGCCTTGCCAGACAGTCCAGCCTCCCCGAAGGATACCAATGGTGAGTTCTCACAAACTCAACCGAGTACCTTAACTTTAACTTTTTTTCTTAACAATGTATGTCTTAATTGTATTCTATCCAAATATGCTATTTATGCACTGAACAGCAAGTCACGAGTTTTAGTTCTACAAACGTTTGTCAGAGGCAGGGCTAAACCTCAACTTGGCACAAATCCACATCATTTCCTGGATTTGTGTCGCATGGGTTCAACACTGTTGCCCCTGCACCACAGGAGACCAGAGGCAGCTTCTCAGTCTGTTCACTCCAATGGAAGAAGACATACCTGAGTAGAGATTATGAATGATGTTTATGAATGATGCTGTCCCATAGTCACTGAGGTACATATTGGACCCATTTTTCAAAGACACAGAAACTTCTAAACATTTTGAAGCACAGTGAAAAAGACAAAGAGTGAGAGGCGAGGTAGATAACATCATGTTGCCTAGTTCTTCTTTGTTTTTAACTGAAAAAACAAACAAACAAAAAAAACAACCTAACTACATTCAAGTTTTCTGGCTTAGCTAACTGACCTTCCTAATTCAAACACACCAGCCTACAGATACCTAGGTAAGCTAGTTGGCTAGACTGACGACCTTCCAAGTACATGAGTGCCATAATCATGAGTGAGGAAGCAAGTCTGTTAGTTGCCTTGGGCTCCAAAAATTAATAGTTATTGTTTGGCTCCACCCACTGAAGTTTAACACAGTTACACCTCTGATAAAAGTTTGTAAAACTAAAAATCTATTTGCATCCTCTCTTACTAATAGGTGATATATCAATTTGGACTTTGTGTGTGTGTGTGTGTGTGTGTGTGTGTGTGTGTGTGTACTGTTTTCACAGTGGGGACAACGTGGACGTTGCAGGGCCAGCTACAGGTCACCGGTGCCCATACGGCTCGTTCATCAGGGCTGCTACAGCACTCGTGCCTACCGGCTCCGTTACTGTGGACAGTGCACTGACTCCCGCTGCTGCACCCCTTACCAAACCCGCACAGCCGAGGTGACCTTCCAGTGCCCAACAGGCAGACTGATGCAGCGGGCTGTGATGATGATCCAGTCATGTGTCTGTCATCACAACTGCCCACCCTCACCATACAGCAACCCTGCTTTCTGGGCATACAGACCTTGACTGGCTCAAAGCACTGACTGACTTACTGACTGAATCTCCCATCACTGAAGCTTGTCCACACAGGACAAGATAGGGGGACATGTGTAATGTATTGAAAAAGGATGCAGCTGCAGGTGTCCTCTTTGCATTGGACATTGTAAAAGAAAGTTATGTTGTGAGCCGTGTCAGGAACTGTGATCAAGTTGGGAAGCAAGTCCTCACAACTGGACAAACTCAGTCTGCACTAAGAATTCACAACTCCACTCCTGTTCACTCCTCCACCGCATGAAGCCATGGGCTCCTGGGACTATATTTGTTATTGATTTAAAAACCAAAATTATTCAGCAAATCTGAAGAAAGAAACATGACACATTTCTGATAACTTTGTAATTGTAATACAAATACAGACTTCTTTTTGGCATGTTAAGTGTATTTGAGGGCATTTGTCCAAATGTTCATGAAGATGTTTCAGCTTTAGAGACATATTTACACTGCTGAGCTGCAAGTATGACCGTAATACCAAATATCGAAACAAATTAGAGAATATATATTTAGTGGATGTCCTGTAAATTTATTCCATTGAATACCCACCTTTGCCTCAACAAAAACTGTTTATGAGCAATGCAACTTCTAACCTGTACATTTGTATCTGTGTTTGTAGCCAGATGGTATTGCACTTATTATCTTTATCCTCAGTTTTGTTGTACATAATTCTCGTTAAATCCTTCCAGTGTATAGTACAAATTGTTTGCATTTTTCATTTCATGTTACAGTGCTTTTTGTATATTCATACTCTCTTGGTTTGTGCTTTTTTGTGTACCATAGTATTCATACTTTTATACCAACTTGAAAATATTTTCTTATTTCACTTGATTTCTTTGTTTCCTATTTGTGATTCATGCACACATTCATGTTTATATGACGGTTCTAATTTCATTGCAGCTTCAACCTGTCTGTAAATAGCTTTTTATCTACATTTTCCAATACTTCACTTGGTCATTCATCACTTTATTTTGCACAGTAACATTAATATTTTTCTCCATGTTCATGAGCTGTTGAAAACTTGTTTGAGGCCTGCAAAAATGTTGGTTATTCCCATTCCAAATGAAGCCAAATTAATGAGTACTTCTGCACAACTCTACATTCAAGCATGCTTTACTAGCAAGGCTTTCTCAAGTTCATTTTTTTTTTTTTTTTTTTTTTTTTAAGATATACTGACACCTAGTGGGCTGCACTGGATCTGCTGTTGATGCTTAGGACCAGGGACGTCACCAGAGACATTACCAGCATTAGCAGCATGTAGAAATGTCAATCAAAAATAAACTCCTGATTGAAACATTTGATTGCTGTGCTCAGCGCAATGATATGCTGTATGCTGTGAACTACCAGCAACATTGTTATTAGGATCTGAATGGGCTTAAAATGTTATTCCTAAAATTTTCAACATTATTTTTTTTGGAGTAAAGACTACCATCAAGACAATAACACTGGTTTGGCATCAGTGTTGTAATGTAACGAAGTACAAATACTTTGTTACTGTACTTAAGTGAGAGTAAGTAAGTAAGAGTTTTCACATATCTGTACTTTACTTCGTTATTTATGTTTGTGACAACTGTTACTTTTAGTCCAGCGGCTACGTGCAATATTTTGATGGAATTGTGCACTTTTTGATACAAGCATGAAATTTGGCACATTGTTAGAGCATGCCCTAAGGATAATTTTTGGCTATAGGGCCATCGCAGAGTTGTCCCGTGGTAACCGTGGCAACCATTTTTCAAAATGGGTGCCACCTGCTGTGATTTTACCTATAACTCAGGTTCTAGACCACCTAGGATCTTGATCCTGGTGGCTAATCCTACATTTTCAAGGATGAGGAATATAGTGGTACTATTTACAACATGCTAGCAACTACCTAACTACATATTTCTGGCATTCAGTTAATTAAATAAGAGTAAAAACCATCAAAATATGTATTTCGGTAGAGTATACTGTACATGTTTTCTAAGATGTTGACAGATACGCCATGAAATTCATGCGTGTTATGGCAATGGCCAAAGTGGAACTATACAGCAGTACAGAGACAGGATACCATTTAGCCTAAAGGCATTTTTAATAAAGCCAAAGAGGAAAGAAGTGACAACACAAAGTTGCGTATGATGACACAGTCCACCACAGTGACAAAGGGCATTACACTGAATCTGCCTTGCCACATTTGCATCTTCCACAACATCCCTTTTTTCAGCCACGGCGGAGGAGGTCGCGACATGCCAGGCTTGCTTCTGGTAGTGTGGTCCAGTGAACTTCCCATCCACCTGTCAGAATCAGAATCAACTTTGTTGTCAGATGACACATTTTACAGGTGTAAAAAAGTGGGTCAATTATTCATTCATTCATTCACCCGCCTGTGTCCTTCCTCTTCCAACCCCAGAGTTCAGGGACAGAGGTTGCCCTCTTTGTATGTAGTGCTGCTTGTGTTGGGGGGGAGTCCATCAATCACTCTACCTTTGTGGGTGAACAGCTGCTTCCGTG
This sequence comes from Myripristis jacobus, assembly GCA_900302555.1. NCBI lineage: Eukaryota > Metazoa > Chordata > Actinopteri > Holocentriformes > Holocentridae > Myripristis > Myripristis jacobus. The sequence goes on from OMLB01026107.1 coordinate 74,758, forward strand.
ATTCCTGGCTGCTAGTACAGTCATACAGCAATACCACAAATCACTCAAGAGGCTCCATCCAGTCATCTACGGCGTCTGGTGTGGTAGCCAAGGCACAGAAGGCACGAGTCACATCACTGAAGTTCTTCCTCGTATCCCATGTCATCTTCTTGCCCCTGCCTCCAAATGATGACACAGGGCTCTAGTTTCACAGACAAGGTGAGGCACGGGCGCAGGCATGGAGTGGGTTTGACACCGCCGATTCACTTTAAACCAATCAAATGAGTGCCTGTCCTCGCCTTTAAAATGCACTGTGCTAAGGCTCCATCCAGTCATCTATGGCGTCTGGTGTGGTAGCCAGGGCACAGAACTGAAGTTCTTCCATGTATCCCATGTCGTCTTCTTGCCCCTGCCTCCAAATGATGACACAGTGTCACAACCAGTAAAGGCAAGCAGCATGATGAGTGCTGATTAGCTGTTTCTCAGTGGCAAGGGATGTAACACAAGTTGCCAGGAAGGAGAACAGCTCAGCTTTGTTCTCATCAATACGTAGATACTCTGGCCAGTTTACAGGAATGGCACTGGATGGCTCAACACGTTGACGAATTCCCTTCCCTCTCTTGCTGCGTGTTTCAGCCTTCAGCCTTTCATGGAGATATTCATCCCACACATCGACTCTGCAGACATGCTCCAGCTGAGACTGGATGTAGGGCAAGAACACTTGCTGTACATAATCTGAAAGTGTCTTTGCAGCACCAGGTCACAGCATGTTCATGATAGCAGCCCCATCAGGAATGATGACCTGGACAGTGGGAGTGGATGCATTTTCATGTGAAGGAACCAGGTCCATCAAACAGCCCACCAAGTCCGACTTGGTACCAGTTCTCAGCTTGCCCATTTGTGACAGTGCTGGTGGACATGCCTGGTTTTCATGCTCAAAGAACTCAACCAGATTTCCATCACGAGTCTGTGCAATGTAGAGCCTTGAGAACAAGTAACAGTCATTCGTCAGGGATGATATTTGTTGTTGAGACTTGGATTTTTCTTGGACTGGAGGCCAGCCAATTAGAGGGAGGTTTTTTTTCTTGATGGGAAATTTTGTGTGGTATTGTCTGGTTGACCGGAAACACTGCAGGCTGAAACATGCAGCAAGAGAGGGAAGGGAATTCATTGAGGCATTAAGCCATTCAGTGCCATTCCTGTAAATTGGCCGGAGTATCTACGTATTGATGAGAACAAAGCTGAGCTGTTCTCCTTCCTGGCAACTTGTGTTACATCCCTTGCTACTGAGAAACAGCTAATCAGCACTCATCATGCTGCTTGCCTTTACTCTGCGCAGAGCTATTTTGGACCAGCGCAACCCGAGGGGCGCACAGTTTGGTATTTTGGCAGACCGAGGTGCACCGAGATGGGAGTGGCGTTGCAGCAGGGGGAGGTGTCGACAGATTCAGCTTGGTGCAGTGACAGTTTCTTGCCAAAAGGCTTCGCCGAGGTGCGCCCAAAGCTCGCCATCTGAGACCACGTCTACTTTGGCCGCAAGGTGGAGCGGACCTGGCGTAGTGCAATTTTGGCTGACAGGCAGACAGTGCCCACATTGCACCAAACCTCACAATCAGCACAAATGGTGCCAAACTCCTTTGATCTGACATCAGTTGTGACGGGACAGTCGATATGGAGATAAATGTATGTGGTATAGTGTTTTTTGTCGGTATACATTGCATTGTTAATGTGCCTGACATTCCGGAAACCTGCCCGTGAGGCTTTGGTGACTCCTCTCCTCCCTTCTCTCCTCCCTTGCATGGCGCAGTACTTGCGCCATGGCGCACGGCGTGCCAAACTTGCAAAATCCACTTGGCCACACCCAGTTGGCGCTGCGCCCGTGCCTCACCTTGCCTGTGAAACTAGAGCCCTGTGTCATCATTTGGAGGCTTCGTGGAAGAACTTCAGTGATGTGACTCGTGTCTTCTGTGCCTTGGCTACCACACCAGACGCCGTAGATGACTGGATGGAGCCTCTTGAGTGGTTTGTGGTATTGCTGTATGACTGCACTAGCAGCCAGGAATCACGGAAGCCATGTGACAACAAAGTTGATTCTGATTCTGACAGGTGGATGGGAAGTTCACTGGACCACACTACCAGAAGCAAGTGTTAGCCGTTCCTGCTTCAGCGATCCGACCGTGGTCGGAACGCACAGGGGAGATTATTACTCTGCTCCAGGGCCGAAGTTAGCAACAAAACTTCGGGACTAACCCCCCACTCTTCGAGCAGCAAGTGGCCAAGTAACACAAACAAACCGTCTTGAGGAGTTCTCACATTTATTCTCCCAACAAAACTCTGCAGCATACGCCTTATCATTTACAGCTACCTTTTTCACCCGCTTTGTCTCCGGTCGCCAGCTTCTCCCGACACATACACTAGACTGCGCAGCACCTGCGCAACACGTAGCGCACTAATTAACCCTTAAAGGGGCCACAGCACTTGTGTAACAAGCCTGGCATGTCGCGACCTCCTCCGCCGTGGCTGAAAAAAGGGATGTTGTGGAAGATGCAAATGTGGCAAGGCAGATTCAGTGTAATGCCCTTTGTCACTATGGTGGACTGTGTCATCATACGCAACTTTGTGTTGTCACTTCTTTCCTCTTTGGTTTTATTAAAAATGCCTTTAGGTTAAACGGTATCCTGTCTCTGTACTGCTGTATAGTTCCACTTTGGCCATTGCCATAACACGCATGAATTTCATGGCATATCTCTACCGAAATACATATTTTGATGGTTTTTACTATTATTAAATTAACTGAATGCCAGAAATATGTAGTTGGGTAGTTGCTAGCATGTTGTAAATAGTACCACTTTATTCCTCATCCTTGAAAATGTAGGATTAGCCACCAGGATCAAGATCCTAGGTGGTCTAGAACCTCAGTTACAGGTAAAATCACAACAGGTGGCAGCCATTGTGAAAAATGGTTGCCACAGTTACCACGAGACAAATCTGCGATGACCCTATAAGCAAAAATGATCCTTAGGGCATAGTCTAACAGTGTGCCAAATTTCATGCTTGTATCTTAAAGTGCACAGTTCCGTCAAAATATTGCGCGTAGCCACTGGACAAACACACACATACACACACACATACACAAATACATGACTTCCAGGTAGATTACAGAGTACAGGGCCCCAGTCATCTTTCTCTGGAAAACTGTGTGGCCTGAAATGTTTCCTCTGTGCGGGCTAAGTTTGCTTGAAGTGATGCGTCATTTCCCTGTGTTGACGGTTTGAATTGACATCTGGACATGTACACATATTGAGTGGCCTCTCTATAGCTCTATAACACATTACAAGAAAGTCCCAGCATCTGTCAGTAATATGGGGTTGCCGAGCAGGTTTCTGAAATGGCGGGCTACTCCCTTGCTACCTCTGTTCACTTGAAGCTTGACACACTGACTATAGTGCCCTGCAGGCACAAGTTCAGTCCTAGTCTCATTTCAGATCAGGAGGAAGGGTAAATCGTGATAAAACCCATGATTAGTGTTTGTATTAATGTTAGAATTAGTTGTGTTAGCATTACTGGTTGTAGTAGTAGTAACTGTAGCACAGTCTACCTTGTTTGAAATATTGTACAGGGAAAAATACATC
>OMLB01026109.1:0-55475 GCA_900302555.1 Myripristis jacobus
GGATCTGGCAGGCGGCTTGGATGTGGTAGATGGTATAGAAAGCCTCCTCAACAGACTCACCAAGGGCAACAATGCCATGGTTCCTCAGCACCAATACCTGAAAAACATCATGGGTTAAAGATCCATTGTGGCACACACAACTGTATATGTGCAAAAGGCAAACCTTTTTTTTTATTGAAAAAGTACAATAAAGTTCTCCATCTATCTCAGAGTGAAGGAGCTCTCGGGAGGCTGTGATGTCTTATGCAAAGCATGTTTACTGATGCTCAGCTGAGGAGAACAGAGTATGAGCTCTATCTATCTATCTATCTACATGCATGAACAGACTATAAATATCCAAATTAAAAAAAAAACATGAGGTTAAGGATAATAAAACTAAAAAGTAATAACAAACACGGATGTTGATGGCAAAGGGAGAGGGAGAAGAAAGAGTGGACAGGAAAGAAAAAAAGGGTGCGGGTGTCTTAAATTAGAAAAGTGTGGAGGAGGATGCACTGGTAAACTTCGTATGTGTGAAAATGGTGACGTGTGCATGGGGAGGGAGCAGCTATAGATGGTTGAATGGGTCATATTGATATTTCGGCGTGTGTGTGTGTGTGTTTGACGTGTGTGATTATGTACCTGTGCATTAACTAACTGGCAGAGGAATGGTGACAGTAACTGTTCAATATATTTTGCAACCCATTTCAGAGGTACTACATAACTGGGTGAATTGGGTGACTTAAAACATAATAGCATAACTAGCTTAACTCGTTAATGAACAATAATCATACTCAGTTTCAGTGCTTAGGTTAATCCCTATCTAGCCAATGTTAGGGTCATGTGGGATTATCAAATTATCAAATCTGAGCTGAATCCTCATGGAAATGAGACATTTGTGTTAAGCCAAAACAATGTCTAAAGTGTTCCCCATTAAAGGCCATGGAATGTGGCTCGGTCAGTTCAAGACAGAGACAAACAAAATAATAATTTTTTTCCATCTCATGTTGTGATTTTCAATATGGATGCCCTGCACGTCCCTGGATTTGATGTCACAAGCTGCTAAAGAGTTTTTACAGGTTAAATCAGTTCACATGCAAATCTGTTCAAAGTCACACTTAACATGATGAATGGAAGCAGCTCAGTGTTGTGCTTCTTTTAGAATCACAATCGGTAGTTTATATTCACTTATTCCAACTTTGCAAAAACTTTAACACAACACAATTAATCCTTTATGAGGCCACATCTCCTTATTTTTTTTTCTCTCTTTTCATTGATACTGCCCCTGAACCCCCATGCAGGAGGCACGTATCATAAGTCCAATCATGTGATCACATGAAAGTGTCATATAAAACCTGTTGTTTCCTATGGTCTGCTCACCTTGCAGGTTGGCCCTAGGCTTTTCTGCAGCTCCACCCTGTCTTGTTCATCCTCCATGACTCCATTGTAGTCGTAGTAGGCCACATCACCCACCAGGAGAGCCTCATGGGACAACGGCAGTAGGCCGCTCTTCATGGCCGAAACCTGGACAGACAGTTAGCCGTCAGTAGTGGACGGTTAGAGGGAGGCCTAATATTTATAGACATGTAACAGGTTCAGTGCACATAATGGGTCCATCAGCAGTCATGTGTCCTGTCACCATATCTTTAGCAAGACATTAAGCCCTCACCTGCTCACTCATTGAAAGCTGGTCTTTGATAAGAGTATCTGCTGTATGCCTATGGGTGATTTCAACAAAGGTCATTTGGCTAGATTCAAATCTAGAGTGTGGGTAATACATGGCACAGTACATTGACACCCAAGTTGTACAGCTAAATAATGTGATCAGGCTTAAGTGGTACAGCAGAACCGCATGACACGAGCACCACTGCAACTCTGAAATAACATCTACCTTACAGCTAAAAGGGTGTAAATGATACATATTTTACTGTGAGCTGGAGAAGAGAGTCTGGTTTGGTAGATTTAGATAAATATGGGCTATAGAGGGCGGATACTGGTATTTTGTGCCCATAATCAATGCCCCAAAAGTGATCATTTTAAATTAGTCATTTTCTTTGATCTTATTGGAGGGAGAAAAATGACTGGCTGACATCCAATTTAAAAAAAAAAGGCTAATAATGACCCAATATATTGTGGGGAGGGGGGGATCTGCAAAGGGGCTGTAATGTAATTTGAATGACATGTTTTTGTTAAGGTTTAGATGGCAGTCTGTGATCGGGAAATAGACGAATACCCCATTATAAGTCCTGTGCAGTCCCCCTTCTTCTTGTGTATCTGGATATGGCCAACACCAGGGTCATGGTGTTTTCTCTAAGACGGGACAAATATTGGGCTGATACCAGTCTCTCCCCTGGCATCACGCTTGGCAGACTCACCGCGGCTGTCGCTGGTGTGTGCAGGTGAAGCAGACAGCGTACATCTGGCCGGGCCGAGTAGATGGCCGAGTGCAGGCTGAACTCCTCCACGTCCACACCCAGGCTGGTGCTGCCTTTCTCCACCACCTCGCCCAGGATATTCACCTTCACCTGGGAACAGGAGAAGCCCCGAAACAATTTTTGGTGCCTCTTGAAGAACAGCAGGTACATTAAGCTTAAGCTGTCAAATTAAAAAGACTGGATCCTCTGCATACCTGTTGTCGCCTATAATCCCTCACTGCTGTGATATGTTTAAAGATGGCTGAACTGGACTCAGCAATAGGAGCAGGTCTTTGGTTTTACACACTGCACCCTCCTCTGCATTTTGTTAGTTACAAATTTGCCTTGAAAAGACAAGCTGTTGAGTGGGTTTAGATTAGCCTTGAGTGTTATGATGATGCACCTGTATTTCACCTCCAGTTTTTCCTCCATTTTAAATTGATTATGAGTCAGCTGATGCTGATGATGTTAAATATGTTTAACTTTGACCAGTTTCTTGACAAAATAAATAAATTACAAAATTGCAAGGATTAAGTGTTTGCATCAGCATTTTACCTGAACTTTTAAAAATCTCTGAAACAGAATTTAGGACACTAAAACCATTGACCCCCCAGATACTAAAGCTAATAATACTAATGCTAATAATGTTTACTTGTGCGGAATCCAATCTAAGTTTCACATTAGGACAAATTAAGAGTTTCCCATAGACAACCAGTATTGTACCAGTTTGATAATAAAATGGAATTGAGCAAAATGCATCCTGTCCATCACATAGGAGAGCTGTGAAACTGAATCCAACATTCAATAAAGTGGCACACCAGTAAGTCTGTTTAACTCGATTTATGGTTGTAATTACTCACCAGACTGGATCCAGTCACTTCACTATAGGCCAGGCCGTCTGGGAGCACCAAGAAGTGCTCCTGTTCCTTACTAACACGCAGCTGTAAGGCAGGAACACAACAAAAATAAATATAAATACCGCTACTATGTGAAAACGCTGTTCTTTAAATTTCAGTCTTTCATGTCTTTGGATGTCTTTGGATGGAAATTTTAAATGGTCCTTTATGGGTTGAACACCTTTCATGACCTTAGTAGCAATGGGCCTTTTCAAAACCACTGAGGGCATTCGGTGCATTATAGCTGCCATTTTGAAAAAATAAATGAATTCCTCAAAATCTTACTATCTGGCTTTTTAGACATTTGAAGTTTTCATCTGACAGCACTTATGAATAGAACAAAAACTGTGAGGTCAAATAGATAGTTGAGTAGCCAATAAAAGTGGGGCACAGAGGGATCAAAGGAGAAACACAGAGAAAGAAGAGTGTAAAGAGAGATAGCTACAAGAAGCAAAAAAAAAGTGCATAATGAGAAACCGTGGAGGGCATGGAGGAGATTTATTCACTTTCATTCAAATCAAGAGATGACGTTACCTCAAAAATGAAAACTGGATACTGTGTGCTATTAAAAGCCTCTTATATCCAATCTATGAGGACGTCATTCTGATGGAGGGCACTGTCACTATCATGCAAATTGTCCTTTCCACCTGAGACTGATTTAGAATTCCATTAACATTTAATTTAATGTGAATTGAAGATGAATTGAACCTAACCCTGGCAGCTGCATGAACAGCCATGCAAAAGAACACAGAGTCAGAATCAGATAATACGGGTCAACAGTGACATGGCTCACAATGGGCGCAAGTCAGCCTGTGAGTAACGTTTTTCTTCTGGAGATGAGATGTATGTTGCCTGAAACAATGCCTCTTGAAGCTTGGGGAATTTGGTTGGTGGTGCAGTGGTGGACCCATCAGTTTCATTCTATAGATGCTGGATATCAATGTAAAAATGCATTATTCGCCAATGATTAATCAACTTTGATCCAGCAGTATCCGAGATATTGAGCATGAAGGTTTGGCCCTGCTGGCCTGGCAAGGTCCCCAGTGTCAAAATGCACCATTCACCTGATTTTTGTCCAAACCAGGTCAGCAGGGGCTCAGAAATCAGGCTAAACGGGCGTCTCAGTAGCTTACTTGGTAGAGTGTGTACCACTTATCAAGTCTGAGTCCTTACCGCAGTGTTCTAGGTTCAAATCTGAGCTCAGGCCCTTTGTTTTCCCCTCTAACTACCCTGCCTTTCCTGTCTCTCTCTACTGTAGCTTTCAAATAAAGCAGAAATGACAAAAAAAAAATATTTAAAAAGAAATCAGGCTAAAGGGACAAAGCCCAATCCACAGTCCTTTCTGATCTTCTTCAGTTGTGGGCGATGAAACAGAGAGTGATCATCAGATGGGAGGTATCCAGTAACAACCCAGTCTATTCATATCTATAAAAATCGCAGTTGGGAACTTTGACCCTTGCACATATTACAGCTGGTTACTTTTATCATTTTAGAAACCAACACTTTTTCCATTGCTTTTCCATCAAGTTTCCCCATGCATTTTAAATCTTTATTTTATTATTTTATGTTTATTGTTATTTGTCCTGTGTTTCTTTTTATCCAAGAAATATCAACTCAGACTGCAAACGCTTGTGCTGCAACTCAGGGTACTGTGCTCCAGGGCACTTCAGAAGTTAGTTACTGAGGGAGGGGACAGCATTTGTCATTAACTTTCCCAAGCCACTTTTCCCAGGCTTTGCTGAATGATTGCAGATTGCCTCTGAAATCATTGTAAGTCGCTCTGGAGTTTGTTAGGGCTAAGTGTAGGTAGGGTAACTCTCTGCTTGCTGTCCCTCAATAACTACTGAGGATTTAGCCTTGAGCAAGTCACTTAACTCCCAACTGCTCATGTGGTGCTTCTCATTGGCCAGCAGTAGAAAACTGTGTTTACACTGGGTAGCTCCGAGGTGTGAATGTATGGCACAGTGTGAATACGAAGGCTGCACAGCATTGCTGGAAAAGAGCAAGAATGCAGAGTTGACTTTTCTGTGGTAAATAATGGATAAAATAAAATCTAGTAGCACTTAAGCCACCAAATGACCATAATCACCATGAAATATTAAATGATGTAGTAAAGATGATTAGCAAATATTTCTATGTCAATACAACTGTCTACATTTAACACATGGAGGGTATAATATAAACTCGGTATCTTAAAGTTGTATTGGAGTTATGGTGTTTATACACTAGGATTTTATAAAAATTTAAAGGCCCCATACTGTACACTTTCCCAGGGTTTTATTTTAACTGTTGATATCCCTGCAAGATGTATTTGTGGTTTTGAGTACCTGTGGTCTGCTAAATATAGTTTTACAGCTCCTCTCTCTTGCCTTTCTCCCGGAGCTCTGGTAGCACGGTTCGTTTAGCCAATCAGAAGAGAGAATCAGCATCTCTCCATTGATTGGCTGACTGTTTTCTGAGTGACATATGGTCAGGCCAATTGCAGCCAAGTAACTGAAACCTACGTTGCTCAGCGGAGCTCAACGGTGCTCACCGGTAAACAGGAATTATCATCTTATGTAGATGTATAAGATTGTCATGGCTACCACTGAGCGTGCTGTTGTACGACCGTACATGTTTGAGCCCGACTCAGATCCTGAATCACAAACGGAGACACCGAACCACCTCAAATCCATTTATTACAGGATGTTTCAGAATGGTTAGTTATGTTTGTTAAATATGTTGTAACGTTAACAAGCAAATGTCACAGTACAGAGTAACGCTAATCAAAACAACAATAATGTCTGGTAAAAGGTAACCAAAAATGAATGTGAAAATTCCATTGACGTAACAACAGTCTTAGCCACTCAATGAGATGCAAGGCTACTCTGTATTCAATACTCTACCTACTTGAAAATTTAGCAAACACAGATGGTTCAAAGTCTGGCGTTTTTAGTTGCAACGAACATTTGTGTGTGAGCTTGTTGCCTGGGGAGCAGAGGCGGGCTGTGGGCGGAGCCACCGACATCATGACATCATGAAGTAACGGAAGTGCAATCAGCTCGTTTTACAGGGAGAGTTTCAAAAAACGGGCTGTGAGCACTTCTCCATTTATCATAGGTTTAATGCATGGGACAGCATTTATGTGGCCCCAAGACCTTCCCTATCATGCAAAAACAACGAAAATTGCATTTTTCATGCCATGGGGCCTTTAATCAGATCGCTTACTATATAGAGGAACTTTCAGTTTCAGCATGATGTTTTTATCATGTATTGTTCTGCAGTCATCATTTTCACAAGAATGTGCCTACACATACTCATATGACACCATGACGACATTAGGTCCTGCATACCATGTGTCATGATGATGATAGCAATACGAATGCCTAAGGTGAGAATGTAATGTAAACGGATGACGGTACTGACAGTGAGGCAGGTGCGGCTGACTTGGGCCCAGCCGTAGAGGTCGACCAAGCGATGGACACTGGCCAGCTTACAGCGCATCAATCTCTCGCCCTTCACCATGCTGCCAGGCTCCCAGCCGTGCAAGTCGTTGATGGGCGTCACCATCATCATGTCTGTATGGTTGGAGGGAGGAGGGGGGGCAAGAGAGGACACAGTGAGGACAATGATCTGCTGGGCACAGCTAATGTTTTTTAAGCCTATCAAAGGTAGGTATGAGAATATTTGTTTAGTTTAATTGGCCAAATTTCACAGAAAATGCCTCCAATGAATAACATCTTTGTTTTTTTTTTGTAATTTTGGGAACTCAGGCATGATTTTTCCTGGTGTTTCTAAGTGGATAACGGCCTGGCCTTCTATGCGATTGCACAAAAAATTTAAAATTACTCCACTCAATGAAAAGTATGCAATGAATGAAGAGTACTCAATGAAGAGTAAGCCTTTCAGTGCTTCTGTTTTATGAATATGTGCATTTGAATACGTCTTCATGTGCACTTCCTACTGTCTCCCCTCCAAGGGAGACAGTATTGCTACAGTGCACCATTATCATGTTATTTCCAACAATATGTTATCAACAGCAGTTATCAGGGTTTTTTAAATTAACACTTCATGGCTTTTATTTAAGAGATCTCCTAATATTTATTTAAGTGATACAACTGGAAAAAGAAAAAAAGGAAAAAATATACAATAATTCAGCTGAGTAATGTGACCAGTCAAAAGTGCACTCCAGTGGTGCTGATAAGCCCCTTTTGTTTAAAGAACACTTTATGAGATGCTGTGCCAACTCTTGCAGTACACGTGGTCCAAGTTTAAAAATACATAACTCAGACTCACAGTGCACAGGTTAATACTGGAACATCTGAGCTAATAATTGAACACCAAAGCTAACAATGGAATGACCCTGCAGATGATAGGACAACTGATGTAACAACGGAATTAAATACCCAGGCTAACAAAAGAACATCCAGGCTAATAACAGAAAGGAGCACCTAGAATATCAATGGAATGCCTCGGCTGCTAAAGGTTTACCCAGGGTAACGATGGAACAACCCAGGCTACATGCAGAACACAGGGGCTAACAAAAGAATGGGACATCCAGGATAACATAGAACTCCTGGGCTAACAACGGAATGGAACGCCTGGGATAACACAGACCACCGGGGCTAACAATGGAATAGAACACACAGGATAACATAGAACACATGGGCTAACAAAGAAATGGAACACCCAAGATAATGAAGAACTCCTGGGCTAACAATGGAATAGAACACACGGGATAACATAGAACTCCTGGGCTAACAATGGAATGGAACACACGGGATAACATGGAACTCCTGGGCTAACAATGGAATGGAACGCCAGGGATAACAAAACACCCATCTTAACAACACCCAGGCTAAGCACTTTTGCCAGTTTGGTGATTTTGGTGCTAGATTTATCAACTTTTCAGGCGCACAGGCAACATTATTCCTCATATGTAACTAGGAGTATATCCAGAAACCTTTTCTGATCATGAAAAGCAAAGCATTTGGCAACGAATCCGAACAGTTGACGCTGAGTTGTAATACTCATTTAATCCAAGAGAATCCTAAGAGTGGGAACAAATATAGTGATATGCTAATGAGCATATGATGTCATCTGGTGTTTTCCTACATGTTCTTGAGCAGCCAAGAGATGGAAATGCTGGGGCATTTCTTTCGGGTATTTTAAGGAACATACAGTATGTTAGAGGTACATTCTTAAGGTTTTAAGGTATCCATGGTCTTGTGCACCTACTGGAAGGAGAGACTGATAGGGCTGCTGGGGAGCCATGCGAGGCCATGAAGTCAGCCAACTGCCTCAGAGCCCATAAGTTGGATGAGCTGCCACCCTTCTTCATCTGCTCCTGGATCAGCACATCCAGCTCCTCCCTGAATGACTACACACACACACACACACACACATAAATATTACATCATAATAGACACACACTATAAATAATATTTGAGTTTCATAATAACACATAATTGACCCCTTGAACTCTGATTCCCCTTAAGTAGCATCAAATTTTGAATAAAAACAACAGTGTCACAAACATATTGTGTATGTGGCTGCAATGCTTCACTGAAGCGACATTATACTTATACAGAGTGAAATATTCAAACCCAAGATGCCATTTTTTTATGGCTGCACCGTTACAGCAAACAGAAAATATCCAGATGTCTTGTGTATCATTTTATGCACACTTCCCTGTAGGTCAGTATAATTTATTTTATTTATTTCTGTACATTTGAGCAGCTGTTCAGTATACAATTGTAATGACACACCCAGCAATGGGATCGGCAGAGATGAAGAGTGCACATGCACTGATTAATACTCCTACACAACGGAGGCAAGGGAAAGTATACACATCAAATGAGTCAACCTCACTTTATCAGTCCATTCACTTCTGCACAGTCACCCTCAGCTCATGCACGACCCATCTTGCACTTTCTCTGTGGCCCGCCCACATGCAAAAAGAGACAAGCTCATACATTCTGAATAGTTTAACAGTCTGCAGCCGCAGCTGTCAAGTGACGACTGAGAACAGATTTCATCTGAGCTGAGGAGATAAACATATCCATGAGAATCTAATGAGAGGGAAGAGAAGAGAAAGAGAAAGGAAAAGGAGAGAGGAAGTGGGTGATGGAGGGAGAGAAGTCAGAAAGAAAAAGCAAAGCACACGCACATGCACAAACACACACACACACACACACACACAGCGGAGCAGCTGTCTCACCGGGCTCTGCAGGAGGCTGGAGATACGTTTCTTATGCTGGGGGCCAGAGCCAGGAGTGGAATGCTGAGGGGACTGGAGCCCCTCAGGGACCCCATCGCTGGGGCTGCGCTGCACCGGGGTGCCCTTGGGAGTAGGAGACTTACTCATGATCTACTATTTTGCAGTGGGTGTCTCACGGCCAGGGATGGGTGGGGACAGCTGTGGAGAGAGGGAAGGGAAAGAATTACAATGTCTTTTACATAGCAGTTTTTTTAAAAGCAGTATTTACCAAGTGCTACTACAACCAACCTAAAGCAGTTATCACACGCATAGAATGAATTAAAGCAGCACTAGGCAACTTCGCATGTTTTAAACTTCACTTCACTTCAACGCCTATAAAACATAACATGCAATGCCAAGAAACTGCACAGAGCACGCTCGTGTTTACCCACATGGCTGGTCTGGGATGCTTGTACCAAACGTACGAGAGAGAGCAAAGATCTACTGTCGAAAGAGAGCTGCCAACAGCAGTTAGTAGACAGTTTTAGGTTTCGCTCTTAAGTTTTAATTTGTCCCTGTGGTTGCTACTGGAGTGAATCTAACAATGAGGATGGGTGTGAGAGCCACTAATACAGAAAAAAATATTTGTGTTTTTAGGATATGTAGTTTATGCAATATGTTCAGGCTATATTTAAGTTCATGCAACAGTCAAATAATAGTGTATGGACAGTTTATGGTTATTTTAAGATTCATTTGTGTTTTGATGCTAAATGCAGTAAAGTATATTTTGCTGTTGCTTTATGACAGTTAATTGGGCTTTGCAGCAATTTTCCATGTGTGCAATAGGACAACCACGTGTGCAGCTAGGATATGGAGAAATCTGCAAGCGTGGATTGAAATAAGATTTTGACCGTGTACGTGTGTAGCAGTGAATGTGTACAGCTTTGGACTGCGTTATACTGGTATTGGACCAGGTTTTTTTTTTTGTTTTATCTTTAAATAAATCAGCGTCATCGTATTACCTGTCTCCTGTGGACTACTCGTGAGTAACACTGGGTTTCTCAAGAAGAGTGGATAATTAATTGAACACGAGTCAGAACCAAAACAGCTTTGCAGATTAAGTGGCCAACAGTAGCAACTTGGACCTTTGTATAAACGGCCACTATAATGGGTGTCTGTTCTCTATTGTGGTCCCTCTTTGTAATTTAGTCTTAGAGGAGGTGTGTTTGTATATGAAAAATATTGCTCAATAAAAGTTTAACACAAGATATAAAGATTAGAAGGGAAAAACAGTAAACTTAATCAGATGCCGCATCACATAAAAGCTATGAAACTAGGTTTTAATAAGTCATCTTTATTAATAGGTGATCTATAAAACAATACGGATTCTGCTAGCCAGTCTCCTTAGTTTGGTCATTCCAGAGCAAAAACTCAAATTTATTCTTGATCCTTGACTTTGGAGCAGCTGGAGGATCCAGGCAGATCTGAGGCTGCTCAACAGCACAGAGACTTAAAAGGATGGTTGAGTTCTTGGAAAGATAATCAAGCAGTTGTCAGTTCCAAACAGCATGCTTCCTCATTTGTAATATATTCTTCCAGTAAAACACACAGAATAGCGTAACCACACAGTCAGTCTCTCTGAATCTACAAACAATAGCATAAAGCTGAAAGATCTCTCTCCAGCTGTCAAGCCCAAAAAGTGTGCCAAACAATTTCAGCCGATAAAAAAACAGATAATAATTCACGTCTCTCCTCAGTTACTCTGAATTGTCAAATTGCAACATTAACATGAAAAACCTACCCTCACATTAAGGATGCTGTATTCCTCAGAGGACTGGCCGGTGGAAGTGCAGGGCAGCAGAAAATGCAGCATTAGCAGTAAGAGCTCAGACGCTGACGGCAGTATCAAAACCACCAACAGGAAGTTAGCTAGTGATACAGCCTGGTAATTGGAGAAACAGTGAAGAGTTACCGTAAGGACCTTTAGAGAAGAGTTGGCCACTCCTCCACTGAGATGTGCTCGCACACACACAAACACACACTGTACTGCACTGTGCAGATAAGGCCCCAAACACACCACACCCTCGCTCCTGTGCTACCTCTTACTAACTGCCAGAATTATTTACAGTACTTGCTCGATCAGATGTATGACTCTAACATATATCTGTGTAATCCCAATCCGACTGTCACTCCCATCCCCATTGCTCCTAACATGCAGGGATGCTTCTTTTTAGGTGTTCAACCAGAATAACACTCGGGAGAGCTGCCTCAGATCCACGTGCATTGCTAAATCTTCCTGCATCACACACATCTGAAAACCAGCTGGCAGATGACAGCCGAAAGAGCTTTAGTGACGTTAAACCTTTAATGGAGTTTCTAGATATACTGACCTGATAATGTCAAGCCTCCTAAGCTAACGATGTTGATCCACAAGCAGTCAAACATTTCATTGACAATCTAAAAAGCTCAGCAGTTCTCTAACACCCGATGCATTAACTCAACTTGGTCATATTTTTTTTTTCTTTTTTATTTAGCCAAGGGAGATTTTGCTGAGCTTGCCCAGTCATAATGTTGCACAAATTGACACCGCAAGCCAAGGGAAGCTGCCCAGTGCAACCGCTAGTCACTGAACAAGTCACCCTGCGGCCACAAGCAGTGACCGCAGGGTGAGGTGCCGTTCTGAAGGGCTCCTTGATGTTTTTGAGGAAAAAGCCCCAGATTTTCACAGTCAGTCTGGGGATGTGAAGCGGCAAGATTCTGGTCCTCTTCCTCAGACTCTGGCACTGAGGATAATACAGAAAGGTAATACAGATAAAGATAATACACTGCTGCTCTTATGTTCTCAATATATTTGATTTTTAAATACTATATATGGCCATTTGGGCATTACAACTGTCTGTGGGGAAAACTGCTCTCAGATCAGAAAACCTTTAAAGAAATCCTCTCTTTTTGATTCTGGGTAATACTGCTTGAACATGTGCCTCTTTGTCTCTAGTAATTATTTGCAATAAAGCTGATGTAATTTTCTAGGTGTGACCCACGGTGTTGTCTTATGAATAATCACACAAACACTGGCATCCATGTATATGCTTCATTTTCCCTGCTGAAATCCACATTCAAATGTAGATGGATTTTATAGTCAGTTATAAAGCAGACTGAGTCCGTGAGCCAACCAAATCCTCACTGTGTCAAAGCAGTGGCAGTCTGCTCCCTTTGTCTCTCTCATGGGGCACTGGCCCATCCCAGTTTGATACACTCTAGGTGTATTAGACGCTGACAATAGAGGTTGGTTCACTGCATGACTGTGTCTCTCTCTGGGAGGAGAGGGGGCCCAGCTGCTGAGAGGCAGCAGAGAAAGAGCCTCTCTCTCCAGGGAGGGTTCTAATGACGAGGGGGAGACATGGAGGTCTGGCTCTGAGCCCACTATAGCTTCCTCCTCCTCTCATCCTTATCCTGAGCCCCACTGTGAGGGCTGGCCTAGCAGCATTATCACCTGGCCTGCGTCTCCAAGGAAACCCCCCCACCAACCAGCTAGGTCCTTGTTTTGCAACCAAAGTGCAAAGCCAGAAAGTGTTGAAAGGTTTACCTAAAAAGTTCACCATTATAAACCTGACCTCATTACATCCATTTTCAGGCTAATAGTGGGTGACTTACAGTGAGAGATCAGCCAGAGGTTCAGTGCATTGCTGAAGGACACTTGACCAGAACACCTTGGTGGATTAACAACATGTTATAGTGGTTAACTTGTGGTCTATCTGTCAATACAGACTACCTACAGAGAACAGGCATAGACTGGCCATCTGGCAGATCGGGCATTCTCCCGGTGGGCTGGTGGGTCTGTGAGCCGAGCTGAAGTGTTTTTTGTTTTGTTTTTTCCAGAGTGTAGCCCATGGCTGATTGGCTAGCCCGGCCCATAGAGCAGAAAGAGATCATGTGATTGGACAAGTAAGCTCCTGCAGGCCTGAAGAGCACAAACTTTTTTTCCTTAGCTACTAGAATAACAGAAGTGACTTTTTTGGCAGGTCCAATATTCCAGATAAGCAGGGCGCTGAGAGGCTCAATCATAATGGCCCAATATCTGAGTGTCTGAGTACCCACCATTCTGCCGGTCTAGTGACAGTCTGTCAGTCAATGCAGCCCCCGCAGCCCCTTCCGTCCTCACTGTACACCACTGAATGAGCATGTGTGTACAGACACATTTGGCAGGGACAGACTGGAGAGGTCAGTGATAATGTAGAAGCAAAATACAGAGAGCCACATAAGTAACTGCCTTAAAGACGGTGATTGCTGTAGATTTTGTATCCTCAAAGCTTTGTATGCAGAACCACTATCAAGTAATAATACTTAGCCGTGTATAATGTAAATGTGGGAAATGCCCTAAAACATCGGAGAATAATAGAGTTTGAGGGAAGTTATTTTTCGTCCTATAAATTATAGGAATTGACTACAACACCAGAGCTTGAACCTTAAAATGATAGCCTTTCAATGAAACATCTACAAAAGCAGAAAAAAATGCAGCAAGATACAGAAATGAGGAATTTATATAAAGGTAGACTTTCAATTGAGGCAAAATCAAATATACTGACATTTTTTGAAGGAAATATCTATTTTTCTTCAATGTTTATCAAAATTGCAAGTGTAAATAAAATGTAAGCCCTAAAATACAGTTCATCTTTTCACCCCTTTTCATCTTTATTTATTCCTACTGTTATTCCTTGGACTAAGAGGTAAACCAGTCAGCTAGAGAATGAACACGTCTCCAGTCATGATTGTAGTTGGTGGTCGTGGTGATTGGACTACCTATTTGTTTATTTTTGGATCTCAGACTGGGTTGTTCTGAAGTATGAAGACAGATGATGATGATGTGATACTGGTCTTTGGGCAAAACTGTGTTCATTTGCATATTCTGCTTTACACTAAAAAAAATACTTGGCCTCACTGTGTGGGCCTAATATTGTTCAGTAAATTTGTACATTGGTGCACATTTGCTGTAATACAGACAGGCAGCGGCGTTGCCTGTGCAGTGGGCTGGTCTGGGTCACAGTCCAGGGGCCCTATTTTGTCCCAGTTTGAGAATTCATGTCTAAACCAACATTTACAAAAAAAAAAAAAAACTCACAAATGAGAATGTGATTGATTTTCTAATTTTCATTTAGTTTATTATAATCTTTGGGGATGTTGTTTTTTAATGTTTCCAGGAAGTGTCTACTGCTTCAAATTGTGCAATGTAGGTGGGCAGTTCTTGCGTGTGTGTGCAATATAAATGCACACGTATGCAAGCACGGGCATTCATATCTGGAGGATTTAAGAGCACATTATCTTCAAATACACATTCTTGTATTGATTGCTGTAAATGCATCCACTTTCAGCAGACGGTTTCAGCAGACGTCTTGGGTCTGAGAGTGGAAATCCAGTCAGAGAGAGGCAGATACGAGTATAATTACATAAGTAGCTGCAGATTGATTTTCTTTGGCTTGATTTTCATTAGGTTAATGCCAGAATGGTTAGTCAGTGAACACTAATGGTTAGTCGGAGGAAACTACCTACATAGCCACTTTCAAGCAAGTCAATATTGATTAATTCCAGTTTTCCATAAAGTCTCAACTCGAAATGTATTTATTTTATTTTAGCTGTAAGTATATTGAGGTAGATTCTTAAAGGATTTTAATAGAAGTACTTACTTCAACAATCTGAAAATATTCTAACTTGACATATATGTTTTCTTTTAATTATAACTATAAACAAACCTTTTACTGCCAACAGATGCACAAAAGTGCTTTGATGTCAGGTGTCTAAGTTGAATTGCTTATGTAAGCATATTGTAATATTGATCACTTCTGGGTTTCCATCGTTAACTGAAGCTCAGCTGTGATTTTAATTCAGCTCATAGTGCACATATAGTGTTCAATGTATAGATTCATGGCTACAACACAACAGTATACCAAGCTAATCACTGTTAATAAGAAGTTACAGATAGGCAAACTTGGAATGGCATGTTGATATTACTTATTAGAGTGGCTTAGCAGTAAACCACCCTACAAATATATGGACCTAACTTTGGTCATGTGATAGACTGTTTAGGTACAATGCAGCCTACACAAGATGAAGACGCCTGTGTAGTATATGACTAATGTAATGGTACAAGCCAAACAAAACATCATCACCATAAATAATACCAAAGATTAAGACACTTCTAAACAGGATAAATGAAAGAACAGTAGGAAAACCAGGGAAGTGATGGCATGGAGTGAAGAGTCTGCCTTTACAGTCAAGGAAATTTATTGAAGTGCAGCCCTTGAACGACATCACTAGATCATGGATCCTAATGCCACGGATAATTCTGAATGATAATGCAGATGATGATGATAATAATAATAATCTTTCCCACAAGCTGTCAAAATACAATGGATGAGTTCTACTGAACGTGTCTAGGTAATCTCTGTACTTCGAACGCTATACTGACTTTGGCGAGATAGCAGGAATAATGACTAAAAAGCTCTTTCTATGGAAGACGCTATTCGGTAATTCAACGCTCGGCATAGCCCAGTGTAAACCGTAAATGATACTGTAATGTGAGATCACAGGGTTGGCCGGCTACAGCCGGTCTGGTAGGTTTTCTACACCAGGCTGCCTTGGCTGATGAAGCCCTTCCTAGGTTCAATGTCTGCCTTTGTGCAGCGGGAGATGGAAATCTGCACACCCACTCCCCACAGAAAAACACCCTGCCAAACTGAGGAGGTGGAGAATGGGTTTTCTTGCTCAGAATGACGTGTGATTTCATCAGACAATATTCGCACCTACAGACCCCTTGCTAATCAATTCAACTTGAACTCAGAAGCCTTTCAGAAAATCGTTTAATGGACTCGGTTTCTCTGCACGGTGCCGCCCGACCAGCGGCCCGCGCTCTGCATGGCTGCCTAGCAACACACAGCGCTGCAGCATCAGCACCAGCCGAGAGCAGGGCTGGATAATGACCAGCCGCAATATGCAGAAACCAGCAGCGACGGCACAGCTGGCACGAATGTCTCCAAAAAATGTAGCAATCACTGATAAGAATAAAACTTGTACACTATCTGATTTGAAAGGATCGCAATAGCTATTCGTGGTATGCCAAACAGTCCTAAAAACACCCGATACACAGAACCAAAAAAAGGAATGAACGTCGCTGGTGTGAGCACGGATTAAGAGCTGTTAAGCCATTCGAGTCGTAAATAAGGGATGCCCACACCGTGGGCCTTTCCCTGCAGAGCAGGAATCCAAGTATGGATAGTAAGGTGCAGGCCATGACGTGCACCGCACATGCGGAGCAGTCTTTTTCAGGTTTTATTTTCACAACATGCATCTGTTAGTGCATATCGCCGTTAAATATGGATGCATCGTAGGTCTAGGTATAGTCTACTTGGTAAACATAAGACCAGTTATCAGAGGATTGTGCCATAGATTAGATCAGCATCATGACCACAGCGCGCACACAGACCATGCACGCTACTGGTAGGACAGAGTACGCCCAGCGAAATAACTATTAGGCTACCTCGTCTGAAAGCGCAAACACACCAAAATATTAAGAGGCAGCGTGCTTACCTCAGTGCATCCTCGGCACCTTGTCCTATGTGGGTGCGGTTCACACCCACTGCCTAATTCCGGTCCCAAATTAACAAAATAGGATTTTACAGTGTCTGTAAAATATTAGGTTGAGACTCCAAAGGTCCTTTGTCAGGCAATTTCCAGGGCCTCAGCAGATACAAAATCTATGAACCCTGATGTTTTTCATCCCGCTAGGACCAACCCACTGCCACGCCTGTCCACCGCTCGACAACCAAAAGCTCTCATTCACACGCTTCCAAATATCATGGAAAGGAATCTCATCTGCGCGCTTTATTTCTATATTTATTTCTATAGTGGGTTGTTTCTTTCTCCTAAAATTATGCGTGTTATTAGACTATCTAGGCCCATATGGAGCCAGATATGGATCAGATATACATGGGGATCACATGAAACTGGCGCCACCTTGTGTCAGAATGGAGGAACAGAGTGCAGACAGTGATTGAGTCTGTTCACTTTTGATGCAATGTCAAATGTTCATCGTGAACTTTCAAGTGAATGTATAAACTGATAATAAGCCACTTGACTATGAAATGATTGCTGATATGAAACAAAAGGTGGGTACTGATTTGTCATGTCAAGATTCACAAGACGGATGATGTGGCACTGAGAGGCACAAGCACCTTTACATGTCTTTGGACTTTGGGAGGTAATGGGAAATTAAAGATGTAATGTAGACTTCATACTCTTAGGGCTGGGGCCTGTGAAGCCACGGCGCCTACCACTGAGCGGTCCTGCTATGAGGTCAGCAGCCTTGTTGCACTCTTCACACAAATGTCTACAGGAGGAAAGAGGAGCACTGGCCAGTTTACTCAAGCTGGTATTTCTCACCCAGTATGTCAGTAAGATAACTTGCAATCATTAAAATAACCATCAAACTGTAAGTTTCGCTTTATGGCATATCAATGTTAGGCAGTTACCTATGAAATATATTTTTAAAAGAAAACACGCAAAAATCACAGTTGTGCGGTAAATTTTATTTTTGGGGGCGGCTAAGAACACAATTTGTAAAATGAAAATAAAAGCCTTCCACATAAACTACACAAACAAAATTCATTAAATATCAAAAGTATAATTAAATTGCAAAAATAAAATTCCATTATCTTCTTTAAGAAAATCCTTTCTTCAAAGAAGCCAGCCCCTAAAATAAATGAACAGATTTAGTACCACCACTGACCTTTTGTTCACAAGTGCTGTAGTTCACAAGGACTTGACAGAAATACTCACTTATGCTCAATGATGATATGAAAACTCAGCAGAGAAGATCTTGTGGGTTGAGAGTAATCCCTAGTGTCGGGTACAGTGTGTTAGGTAGTAGAAAATGGTGATGATTATAATAATAACAAGACTAATAACAAAAACAAGAACAGAAATTAAAGCTAAATGTTGAGCTTTCTATAAGTGTAGTGAACCTGGTTAAATACTTGTTCTGAAATTGCCATAATTAGTAAAAGCACCAATGACCAGCTGAAAATTTCAAAAATATTCCATTAATATTTCAGACCTCATGGGGGCAACATTTCTCTACTTTTCAGCAGACTACCACGTGTTCTGTCTTGATGACCCTAAAGCTGCTCATCTGTCATGATGGCCTAAATTTGAACTACATCCCTTTGGCAGGTTCAACCATCCATCCAAGATTTACCTTTCACGTATAATTCACACCTTATAGTTTCAGCGTGATTTTTACAGAACTTAATCAAATTAAGAAATCATAACTCGATTCAAGCTATATTTCTTTGCCCCAAACTCACAGAAGATTCTGGTCATTCAGATTGGAATTTGGTATTTTATCCCATCAGTTAATCTTAAGTGTTATTCAAAACTGAAAGGGCACCAATTAGGATGGTTCAGATGCCAAAAAAACTGTATAATCTTTACAATTTTATTTGTACAGCTCTTTCCAAAACAAAGTTACAAAGTGCTTCAGACTTTTGGGAGTACGGAGAGTGTAGATAAAAGGATAGTGTAAAATCAGTTACAATAATATGGAAATAGAGCAGTGCAATTTAAAAAAAAAAACAAACAAACAAAAAAGACAAGACCTGACTTTATGGGCCGATGATAAAGCATGGCCACCTATAGTTTTTAAATCTGAACCAGGTAGTATTTTGAGTATACAGACAGGTGACAAATTAAAATTTAAAGAAAAGCCAACTTTAAGCATCTACTGTTAACGAGTTGTTGTGCCACCACAAACTGCCACAAGTCTCTGGAGGGATGGAACACCATTCTTATAAAAAGATACCGTACTAAGAGAGGGATATTACGGTCAAGCTGCAGTACATAAAGCCCTCATTACAGAGACAAATGCACACGCTGGCTCTGTTTTGCTGGCGGCTGGAGACTGAAATTAGTATTTAATGTTTACAATTTATTTCATCACTAAAACTTTAAAAACAACACCTCATAATGACTTCCAGCACTGTCACCGGATGGAACAGCCACGTTTTTAAAAGATTCATTGAATTCATGAATGGACCAGTTTTATCCAGAGTAAACAGGACATTAATTATTTTTGCCAGCTAATGAGTTGAATTTGTCATTAAGTTTTTATTCACAGTATACTTGACAAGTGAATAAAAGTACTTTCTTTTGCAGTCATTTGTCCGATTGCATTATTTGTTCTACGTATTGCAAGACATCTATTCAGACGCAGCAAATCTGGAACCTTGATCTTGTGGTATCAGGATAAGAATGAGGAGAAATTAGTAAAGTTTGTCAGATCCTGGACTGCAAAAAGGATTTTCTTAGAAAGTTTGTTCAGTTCTGATTTTTAAAAAATGCTTTGAATAACTGGGCATGGAATTTAAGAAAGTAAACAATAGAGTAAGTAAGCAGAGATCTATCCATCCACCAATCATTTTCTGCTTCTTCACATCCTTTCACAAGCCTCACAGCACTGGTAGTTACCAATGGCACCAAGCCAGTTAAGACAAATACAGCTCAATGCCATTAACTTGAAAACTTGTGAACTCAAATAATCAAAACTGTAAACTAATTAGTTCCAGACATGCACACCAGCTGCTATGAGTCTCTAGATAAAAAACAAAACAAAACAAAAATTTCATTTCTCTTGGGGAAAAACAATCTTCCATGCTTGATTGAGAGCAGGGTATAAAGTATATTAGTGCTGTTACAGAAAGAAAACACATTTAAGTGAAATTTGAGGGTTTGTTTCTCTTGAATTAATGCATATGTTGAGTTTCATGACTACAGCTCACTGTATAAAAAAAAAACAGGTCAACATGAGCCTATTCTTCATGTTTTTGGTCAAGGTATCAAGGTACAGTATGCGTCACACAAATTCAAAATTCCTATGTCAAGAAAGCCTACCTGGCAGCTGTTCCATTACGAGTTCAGGACTCCACTCAGTTGGGTTGAGACATCTGTTGAGTGCAGAAAATATCTGAGCTCTTGAAGCGTAACATTTCTCTAACCTGAGAACATTACTAAAAGCTTGGATATGGTGAAAAAAGAAAGATCCATTGCAATTAATGTGCTCTCACCAGAGTATTGTTGTGGAGAATAGGGTGGCCTTGACAGTTTTGTGTGGGAAGTTTCAACATTTTAGACAAAACTAATTAGACTGACACTAGCCTTCTGACGTTGTGACCCTAATTATTAGAATAAGTGGTCTGGAAAATGAATGAATAGCATTGTTACAATAACTCTTGAAACACACTTGAAACACACTTTTGAAATTGCTCCAACTGTTTTTGCAATCTACAGCCAATAACCAAAATGATTAAAAGCTGCACAGAGCTGTCAGCAGCATAATGGCATCAACTCAGGCACCAGGAGAGAGCAGGAACGATCTGGACCAATCAACACTGCACCTTCAATTATGCAGTCACACATTTTTCCGATTCACTAAATTTCAAAATTGCCCTATTGTTTACTGCAACTCCAAAGTACAGATTCTTTCTGTTAAGGCTGTAGACACTGTCAAAAATTGGCTTATGTGGCACAGGTTTTACACACACACAATATAAAGTACACACTTAACTCCAGTGAACTGAATATATTGGAGCAAGAAATTTAACTAGATCCATTTTTATACTTTCCCACAAATTTGTTTTGAATCAGCACACCTCTTTTATTAAAAAGCAGAAGACAGGTTTTAGTTGTTGTTTTTTTTCAAATGCCATATAATCCTACATGTTTTGGAGTAATGTGTAGCACAATAAGATGTGCAAAACATCAAAATTCTTATGTGTGAAGCTACAACCACTAAAATGACTAGACTAGAGTGTGGATTCCCAACCTGGGCCCGTCGGGACCAGTCAATACTCGACGGTCAGGCCAGGTTAGATTATGCTCGGGTTCAAGTCAGGTGCGGCTTCATGTTGGCATTATATCAGTGAGAAATGATGGACCTACTGTCTGTTCTTGGCAACTTTGTGTATAGTGCTGGAGTTTTACGTGACAACGCTGAAGGCAATGCATTGTCTATGTCAGGTGGAAAATGTAACCTAGCGATGGAGGATAAGCAAAATCCTGGGCTCGGGCCAGGTTTGGATACAAAAATAGAAATGCCTGCTGGGTTCGGCTGGGTCAGGTTTGGACAAAATTATGCAGCCCGATCCGCACTCTAGACTAAAATGATTACTATTATCAAAACTGTAATTGATCAATTTTCTGTCATTTGACTAATCAATTAATTGTTTCAAATTTAACAGTACTAGAAATATGATTGTGTTGTTCCCCTTTAACGCTGTAGAAAGGCTGGGAACAAATAAATGCTCCACACTCCTTGATCCCTTGAGCGGCCGGGTGTTTCTGTGCCTCTGGTCGAGTTACCTGAGCACCCTCCTGCTACAGAGCACCTGCTCAGCAGCCAACAACAGAAGTTGTGGCTATAATGCAAAACACTTACACAAAGGTAAAATAAGGGAAAAATATAATTACCACAGACTGATCAGGTGCTACCTGGATGATGAACTGGTATGTGGGCATCACGCAGTGTTGCAACACCAGTCCAGTCATGTCTCCGTCCTCTGCTGCTGACCCTGGAGCGCTTAAAGGCATCGTCATGGTAAACCCATCCTCCATGCCCACCTCTGGCATGCTGTCCAGCCACTGTCATGGAGGAACATTACCCAGGGCGTGAATCCTTTACCTTTCCTGGGTATATCCCTATACCTTCACTGTATAGGGAGACACCACTACTATCAAACTACATAGCCTGGAATCATAGACATGCCTCTTTTTCCCCTTTTGCTGAAGTTTAAAGTGAAGCTTCTGCATGCTAAAAATGTTTAAACTTTTACCCCTGATTGCAGATGCTTAATATACTGTAGATACCAGAAACCAAAAACAAGTGATGAAAATACATATATTATTATACCTATTAATTAAACAAAGACAATTTAATCAATTGTCAAGTGATTTGATAAGTGTAAAGTCAATTTGATGAAAGTAAAGTTCATCTGATAAAAATAGAGCCTTTTCAGCCCCTGGTGTTTTGTGTCAGCACATGAGGCTGTCCTCACCCAAACCTTAACCTTCTTTCTGAAGGGCAGCACTGTTTCAAAGGCTGCATTACAGTGAAGGGACTTTGTGAACTTAATAGACTGCTCATTATTTGCCTCTACGCGTTTGGTCATCAAATCCATATTACTAATTATATTTTATCAAAATCTCATAGTGTAAATATTTTGTAAAAGCACCAATAGTCATCTCTTTAATATTGTCATGCCACAATATTGATAGAGGTATTCAGTCAAAAATATTGTGATATCTGATTTCATCCATATCATCAAGCCCTAATAGGAAGTAGTCATAATGATGAAAAAGGCTCGCAAATCATTAAAATTTTAATCAATATGTCCTTTCTTGTATCATATCACTTGACAATTTCTTTCTAGTTTGCCATTCACATGCACTTTTATGGCTTTTTTAAAGTATACTTTTTGTCAATTCTACCCCTCATTGACAGCACACTTCTAATTCATCTGAACTATTCACAAAACACATAACATAGCTGCACAGGGGAACAAACAAACCAAAAAAAAACAACAACAAAAAAACCCTCACATCATCCACTCGCCATAGGTCACTGCCAACCACTTCAGCAGGGCAATAGCTGATTGCATTCTTTAGAAAATCAGTGCCATTTCTATTATCCTGAAAAGAAAAAAACAGTCAATCAGTTGGTCAAAGTCAGTAGCAGTGCTATCATTGTGAGTTACTTCCTATGCTACAGGGCTCGTCACTGAAGCACTTACATTGTCAGTGTCCTGCAAAACGGCAACAAGCAATCGAATGTAATCAGTGGCAGCTTTGAGTGTGTCCACTTTACTGGGCTTGCGGTCTGGCCGCATAAGTGGCACCATGCGCTTCAGACGGGAAAACATGGTGTTTAGGTTCCTAATCTGTGGAAAAAAGAAGCTGGAGGTTCATGCTAGGACATCGCATGATATGTCCTTGCTAGATCAGTGACTTCAACAAACAGAAGTGCTAATTTACCCCATGATACTCATCATTTTCTGCTCCTGTCTTGAGCCCTAACATCAAGGCAATACTTACTAGTAGCCATTTTGATACATGTAAATTCAAAGAATGGTAATGTATGATGCCAAATTACTATTTTCCCTGCTTTCAAAACATTTTACAGGGCTAATTAATGAATAAGCCTAAAGGCTGCAAATATTCTGAATGACATTAAGATGCAATAAAAATATATATTAATATTAATCAAACTGATTAGAAATCTAACTAAAATGGAAAGAATCTGTCTGTCTTCTCAACAAACCATTCATCCAATCAACTTCACACTGGGATGTAATGCTGAGGACCCAAGGAAGTGCTGTGTCAAGTGTGACGTTGTTCGCATGGGCAGTTTCCAGAAAGCTGCAAGCAGCGATACCAGAGAAGAAAACAGCCGTGGAGATCTAAGACCTCAGTGTCAATGCAGTCAGCATGGCGGATGAGGGTGTAAAGCCCAAATACTTCCATACTCCCAGAGCTGGGACATTGCTGCCCTATGCGCCAGAAGGCCTAGTGGGGATAAGTAAGTAAGAGCTGGGACAAGACCACGAGTACTGCACTACAAAATGGAAACATCAGTAAAGACTTAATTGAATCCCATGACTATTTTTCTGCGATACAGTCACATCTTCAGGTTTTAGATTCACAGAGAGGCTAGTATACGACTTAATGGAACATGTTTTCCCCCATGTCTTAGTTATTCTAACAATACCCCCAAATCACACAGTTTTGGATAACGTTTGCTTTTAGAGGGCAATCTCAAACCAGCTTTCTGAAACTGAAAATTACATGTAATTTTGGCATAAGCAAAAACAATTTAACAAGCAGCTATGTTTTTATAGACTTTTTTTCACAGCAACTATTTTGACATGAAATAGCAGTTTGAACACAGGTGTTACTAATGACATTAAAGTTCCCTTTCATGCAGGTCTAACAGAGCCAGGTTCCTGCTGCTGGTCCGGCTGGTCTCTGCTGCACTTGAATGCTACATGACCCTAATTAACATCATTAGTAACACCTGTGTTTACCCTGCTTTTTCATGTCAAAATGGCAGCTGTGAGAAAGGTCTGTTACACCTGTGGGCCTGTTTGGACTGCCTGGTAGCCGTGGCTGGGGCGAGCCTGACCTGAAATGATGTTTGGTGGTTCAGGTGAAATTCAGACAAACCACAAAAAAAATATACAAATTTTCAACAGCTTTAACCACGTCTCCTTTTGATAAATCCTTTGACAGCACCTTAAACTGTTGCTCAACTGGACGGAGCGCAATTTGTCAGCTGAAAAGAGACTTCATGATTGATAGTGGCATTTTCCAAAAACAGCACTCACTCTCAGTCGCTCCTTGGCATTGACCAGTTCTCTTTTTTTCGCAGTTTCACTCAAATCCTCGGCAACGAAATACAAGCCGTCCCTCCCTCGTTTGTACTTGGCAATGTTGCTATAAACGGGAAGCGCGGACTCGCCTGTTAACCGCATCAGAATATCACTCATCAGCTCCTGCTCGGGAACCTTCATGTTCATGACCTCCAGCTCTCTTAATTGGTCGGCACCGATATCTGATAAAGTTATCTTTTGTCCCTATGAGACGCACAAATGCCAGAACAGCATATATTACGGGAAAAAAACACACACACACACACACACACCTGTGCTAGGTGTTTAATTAGGCCCCCCAACGCGGCGGTTGCGCATGCGTGGTTCTAGCCTCGAGCAAACGTGCCGTGTCGTGCCCAGTGGCTCTGAGGCAGGCGGCCTCTGCAACAGGCGGAGGTCCTCACCCTGTGGTAAGTATTCATTTAAAAACATGCCCACAATATCAGTAGCTAACATTATTAATTTACATGATCAAAACTCAGTAATTGGCCTCTTCCAATGGCGGATCTAGAAATTTTTACATGGGGTGGCAAAGGGGAGGCATGAAGAGTTTGGGCAGGATGGCTTAGCAGGTGGTGGATAGATGAGGCGACCATGACATAAAGTAGTTTAATTAACTGAATGTGCAAAAATAATAATTACCTATAGGTCCCCACAAGAAATCCCCTCAATGAAAGTACTCCCTGACTCCCAGGTTACACCCAAACAGAATCCTCAGAGAACATCTCTACAGAAAGATCACAGCGCAATCAGTCCTGCATGTTGAACATTTTAGGTCGGTAAATCATTCCTAATCAAATTATTTCCATCTCAACTGCTTTTTGTTTTTTGTTTTTGTTTTGTTTTTTTGAATAAAGAAAAAAGTGCTTAATATCCTAAATGCCAGGAAACATTTTTTCCCTCCTCACATTTTTTGAATTCATTAATTTTCTCCAGGCTGGATGAGAAGCTTCAGTGGACCAAATGTGGCCATGTGGCTCTGCATAAACCGGTACATTATAGGTTCATGTATGTCCCCTGTTCTAATGATACAGTGTGTTCATTAATGCAAAGCCTGTGAAGAGAGAAAACCCATCATAGATCACTGACGGTAAGACAGAGAAAAGGCGCAGCATGTGCTCATCCCTCTTGAATTTGACCACATTTCCTCACACCATGCTGCATTCACGTGAATTTTCACATCAGAGTTTTAGTATTGTCCATTTCAAACCAGCAACATTTGTCAAAAATGACATTGCTCAAAAGCGTGGCAAAGCATTTTTGTTGTTGTTGTTGTTGTTGTTGTTGTTGTTGTTAGTGTGGCAGCCACCCCATGCTACCTGCTAGATCTGCTTTTCACCTTTTCACACTGCACTTAGTCTAAGGATAGCCAAGTCCTATTAATCCTGGACCACTTTGGCAATTTTCAGAGCTCAGTCATCATGGTAATAGTGGATTGACTGATAATAGCAGCACTTGTGAATCACTGCTTCTGTTATGGTAATTTTCACATTTGAGGAAGGAAATATTGTTTTCCCTCATACTAACATAATCACCAGTGCCTTGGTCGGGTATTAGCACCCACGTACAGCAAAGATATGTAAAACCGTACCGCTTCTGATATAATGTAAAGCTCATTAGGCATCTTGTTTTTTAAGGCAGACAGTAGTAAACTCACTAGTGACAGTACAAGACAACAATAAGTTAGAAGCCAATATAAACCCATTTTGCTTGACATAAATGAATTGGGGTGTGTGGAACAGTAGTCCCTGTAGACAGTAAATCTCATACATATATATTTATTTATTTCTATCATATACATACTTGTGTATGTATGTGTTTGTGTCTTTACTAACTAAAAAAAATTGAAATTTGTGTTTGCTAGTGCAGGGGAGAACAAGGTACCTGAGGCAGAAGCCTGGTCAATGCTCTGCAGTGAGGTCATGTCGTGATGTGAAGGTCAGTATAAGAGAAGTACCTCTGCAGTGTCCTATAGGCCATCTTGGACTCATGAGGTACAGCTGGACACTTGCACGGGTTAAGGTCAGAGGTCATTTGCCATATAGAAGCACTTCAAATACACTATGATAAGACAACATCATGTCATATTCTTGGAGTTAATCTCAAAGTTTCAAGCTTCCTTCAGCAGCATCAATGGCTGACCTGGTGAGGGAATTGAAAGGTTGACAAACGAGGAAAGGTACAAGACTGACAACGCAAAGAAATGGTGTTCATACTGATTCCCTAAAGACTGAGAACACTGTGTGCAAAGTAAGGTTGGCATATCAAAGAAAAGCCTCCCCCCCGCATGGAATGCTTTAACTCAGTGTGCAAGTTGTGAGGATGAGTGGATGGAAATTGTGGCACTGATCAAGTGTTGCCACTAGGGGGTGTAGTTGGAGGCTGGTGGAGCACCCCACTGCTGACAGCGGGCTGTCCGGTTCAAAGGTAACCTGAGGAGGTGCAAAGGTATGAGGATGTACTGTTTTTTGGTTTCATTGTTTTTACTTGTAGGAGAGAGATAGAATAATGGTGGAAGCAGCTGAGCTAAATGCAGATGTCAAGGTGTCAAAATGTGATCTGCAGATAGTGAACCCTCATAATCCCAATGACCTGTCAGATGACTGATGGGTAATGGACAAGAATTCAAGAAATCTATTTTTTTAGGCCTCATTAACACCTTACATTAAATGCAATTAAATGCAGTCTCTGTGTCTGGATGATGACATCTTACATTCACACCTTGCATTAACATGCACTCAGAACTGTGCTCTTGCTGCTCCCAGTTCAAAATAACTTTATAAGAGCTGGTGGGAAGACAAGGTACAGAGGTATTTTCAGCGTTCTGTATGGGCGGATTTTATCTCCTGAATGTGTTGACACTGTAAGGATTGCATTAAGACGTGGCTGAGGTCAGATCAGTGCACGAGCCAGAGGTCCGGCTGATCGGATTCTGATCACAATAATTTCTGTGCACATTAACGTGTTTTTCCATATCTGGAGAACATATCCAGATAGAAACTGCATTTTAATGCAAGGTGTAAATGGGGATTCAGAGTTGTGCCAGATTATATTTGCATACAAAAAAAAAAATATTAAAGCTACTCCCTGACTGCCAAGTTACACCCAAACAGAATTGATAAACAAGGAGGAGATTGTGCAACACTCATTAATGCAGAGTTCCTTTTACCCAGATTATAAATGCATAGCAATACATGATATGGATATTTTAATGCACAGAAGGAGACTTATAAGATACACTGTAATCTTCTGTGGGTTAAGTGAGCCAACTAATATCCATGGGTCTGTCCATGGGTCAAACTGAGAATGTTGTACTGAGATTGTGGGAAGAACTGCGGGTGGTGATGCAAACGGTGTCATAATCATTAATTGAGTGTCAGTATGAATATCTTTGATTACAGAGAGTGGGAGAAATGATGGCATTGTGGAATAATGAAAAGTGCTTATAAAGAATGAAATCAATCTTTTAAAGTGTGGAGAAATACTCATCTGATCCAAAAAAAAAGACAGTACAGTGGCACACAGGGTTTTGTTCTAGCACTGGACGTGTCCTCGGGTACATGAGGTGCAGCTGGACACTTCCACAGAGGAAGGTCAGAGGTCATTTGCCATAGACTCACCTCAAATACACCATGATAAGATCACATGTCATTGCTTGCTAAGGTTGCTTTGACCAAGGTAATAAGTTGTCTAATGGAGGTGATTTTGATCTAACAATGGACAAGAAGTTGAATTAGATGACACATGTTACCTGTTTAGAGACATGAGTGAAAAAGAAAATCCAATCCCAGTCTTGCTGGACGGAGAACTCCTACCAGTTTCAAATGTGGAAAAACAGTCAAAGCAATGTAACTTATGAGATTTACACTTGTGGTATGAAACCTGATTACTGTCAATATTTTATTTAAAGTTCTAAGAAAATACAAAAATCAGACAAAAAAACAGGGTGTGGCTGGGGAGCAAGTGTGGCCTCCACCTGCAGCAGCTTTTTATACTCTGCTAGAGGTAAGCCTTAATTATTGCCAAAACAACTGGGCTGCTCCTATTTTAAAGAATGGCTCCCTAACAATGTAACATTACTCTGTGTTTTAAATACCTGATAAATATTCATACAAATACCAAATTAATTAATTAATTTACAAAAATACAATATGAACATAATACCAAAAACAAAACACCTAAAAACCAGCAAGCAATTGCCCCGACACCATCTCATGCTGTAGTCCTTCCTGGAATCTTTATAAATGTGTCCAGGAACATTTGCCGAGCATGCTGCTGAGGACACAAGACAGGTACGTGAGAGATTCACCTATACATTAACACTGCACTCACACCACTGCACTTCTATTGTACCCACAATATATATCGCACTGCTATACTGCACAGAGAATATGTTCATTTTTGCACTTGTTAACCTAACAGTGATCGATTAATGTCACATCGACTCGGTAACACCAAACTCTTGCAGAACGATTGCAGCAGACTGGAGTCCTTGTCAATGCAGAAAGTGTCTAGATGAATAGACTGCATTGGTACTACCACAACAGTTCTGAGGGTTGCTCACTGGTATGTCTTATTTCAAAGCAGAATTCCTACCTAAGTGTGTTAGAGTTGAGCAATAGTGTGTTAATGAAAGGCGTCAATGTGCCTGACCTTGTCTCCCTATATCTGGCATGCTCCAGTCTTATGGCTTTGGTAGTGTGGAGACAGTACATCTAATCAGTGCAGCACAAAATGACCTAATGTGACCTACAGCTACAGAGAAAATTCCTTCCTTTATTGTTTAAATCGTGTCTTGTTGCTTTTAATGTCTCTGTAAAGCACTTTGAATGACCTTGTGTTGAATTGTGGTATACAAATAAACTTGCCTTGCCTTCACAAACGCACTGTGCATCAAATCAATGGTAACACTTTACAATAACAGTACAACAATGCTAAGGTATTAATTTATATGTTATTTAAGGGTTATTGTAGATATTAACATTAGTAAATGCCATAATAATCATTAACTAACAGTTAATTAACGATTACGGCATTAACTAACATTAACTAACGTTAATTGTACTGTTATTGTAAAGTGTTACCAAATCAATTGAGGAAAACTCAGAACAAAGAATGGAACTACTTTTATTTAAAAGCCAGACAGCAATTTTCATCAAGGCTAGCTGCGAAAAGTGAGCGAGGGAAAATACACACTCCTGAATGTCTAAGATAGAAGGACTGGAAAGTACACCAGTGCGCCACATTAAAGAATGAGTCTAGGCAAGCTGAGTTTAGAAGTGCAGCCACTATAATGGACAACACTGAAAGTGGACATTTGATTATCAGCAAGTCTGCGCTCCTATGTGTTTGTGCACTAGCTCTAAGTTTGTGGTGAACGAGCATGGGGGAGAGGAGTCACTGCCTACCATCTGCTCTGAGAAGTCATTAAGAGCCTTTCTACAGTTCAGCCTGTTTCTTGCAGGGTAGTACAGCCTGTCAGCAGTCGTGTGTGGGCTGGTCAGAACCAGCAGGTCAGTTGAGTTTCATAGGATTTCTTTCAATTTGAATGCTTTTTAAAAATTTATTATTCTTCTTCTTCTTCCTCCTCCACCTCCTCCTCCTTTTCTTATTATTATTATTAGTAGTAATATTTATTTGGATTTTATTTTGTTGTTGCTTGCCTTCAAGCCCCCCATCCCTCAAGAGGCTAACTAGTTAGGTTAAGTAAAAGTAAACTAAAGTAGCTCAAGATAGTAAACTGTACTGCTACTGAATAAGCTATAAAATCTGCCATACATAACTGAATACATGCCAACACATACATATTTACAAGCAAACATGCACATCAAAATGATACCTGAAATTCTGTATCTGGTCCAGTTTGGTAGTCAGAAACAGCTAAAAGCTCAGCCTCATTAGTTTGATATTTACACATGCATGCTTCAACAATGTTAGAGACATTCATTATTCTTGGCCAGTCCCACTTGTTATATGTTATATGTTTTAGGATAGCAAAAAGTCTATCCTAAAACACATTGACACTTAAAAAAAAAAAAAAAGGAGTGCGGATTTTCTGGTGCCACCTTATCATTTGATGTGGTAATTTTGCTATTCTTGTTAACACGCAAAAAGTGAATCCAGTTGTACCACTGGGACACTCAGCACAAATGCAATGGCGATAAATGGGAACAATTTCAACAATCTAAGACAGAAGCATTAGTGGTCAAGTTTCAGCGTCAGCTCCTAAAAATGAAAAAGCAGGGGCTTTGTAGAGACACTGATCATCAGCAATGTTAACTACCATGCATGGCAAAATCCACCACAAATCCCATCAAGCTCCATGGTAGCCGTGCTGTTGTGCTACCTATCCTGATGCAGTGCACAATCTACACTATGTGGATAAAAGTATTGAGGCACACCTCTTAATCATTGAATTCAGATGTTTCATTCAGTCCCATTGCCACAGGTGTATAAAATCAAGCAGCTAGCCATGCAGTCTGTCTTTACAAACATTTGTGAAAGAATGGTTCGTTCTAAAGAGCTCACTGAATTCCAGTGTGGTGCTGTAATAGTAATGTAACAGGATGCCACCGCTGCAACAAGTCAGTTGGTGAAATTTCTTCCCTCCTTGATATTCCCTGATCAACTGTAAGTGGTATTATTGCAAAGTGGAAGTGTTTAGGAACCACAGCAACTCAGCCACCAGGTGGCAGACCACGTAAAGTTACAGAGTGTGGTCGCCGAGCACTGAGGCGCCTAGTGTGTAAAAGTGGCCAATGCTCTGCTGACTCAATAGCCTCAGAGCTCCAAACCTCCTCTGGCATTAACATCAGCACAAAAGCTGTGCATCAGGAACGGCCA
This sequence comes from Myripristis jacobus, assembly GCA_900302555.1. NCBI lineage: Eukaryota > Metazoa > Chordata > Actinopteri > Holocentriformes > Holocentridae > Myripristis > Myripristis jacobus. The sequence goes on from OMLB01026109.1 coordinate 31,778, forward strand.
AGCAGCTGCATGCAAGCCTTACATCATCAAGCACAATGCAAAGTGTCAGATGGAGCAGTGTAAAACACGCCGCCACTGGACTCTGGAGCGGTGGAAACGTGTTCTGTGGAGTGACCAATCACGCTTTTCTAACTGGCGGTCTGATGGAGGAGTCTTGGTTTGGTAAATGTCTGGAGAACGTTTCCTGCCTGACTGCATTGTGCCAACTGTGAAGTTTGGTGGAGGTGGGATAATGCTGTGGGCTTGTTTTTCTGGGCTCTGCCTCGGCCCCTCAGTTCCAGTGAAGGGAAATCTCAGTGCTTCAGCTCTCCAAGAAATTTTGGATAATTCTCTGCTTCCAGCTTTGTGGGAACAGTTTAGGGAAGACCCTTTTTTGTCCCAGCATGACAGTGCACAAAACAAACTCCATATTGACGTGGTTGGGTGAGTTTGGTGTGGAAGAACTTGACATCCAACTCCTGTGGGATGAACTAGAATGGAGATTGCACGCCAGGCCCTCTCATCCAACATCCTGGAAACTGGTGGAAACTATTATAGCTGCAAAGAGGGGATTGTTATGTTTAAGAGAAAAGAGAGAGGGGCCCAAACTGAGAATGTGGTGGTTAAAGTTAGGAGAAAGACGCCCAGGGATGACTGATCATGGATAATTCATGAAGCTGGGGGCAGAAGGTAAACAATATGAAGCAATGTCTACCAGTGTGACTGTGTGCATGATAAGATTGGGTGCATGATAAGACTTTGAATGAACTCTGTTTTGGAGCTTGGTTTTGCCTTGTATAGTTTCTATCATGTGCCTGTGTTTCTAGTTGTTTGCCCTTTTTGTCCTGCTCTGTGTGTCCCTCATGTGTTTCACTAGCCCAGCCCTGCTTGTTTACTCCTCCATACCTGCCCTGAGTTTAGCCTCATTTGTCCTGCCCTGTTCTGTTTCCTATCCAATCAGCATGCCTCACGTTCTTGTGGTCTTGTCACCTGTGTTGTGTTTGCCAATTTCAGTTCTTTGTCTTGTCATTATGTTTTCCATGGTCTATGTTATGGGTACCTGTCTGCCTCATGTTCTTCATTAATAAATAAATATCTTCACTTCAGCCAATCCTGCCTCGGTCTTCTGGACTTGGGTCCACCCATTCAGCCCCACATTTGGTGTGTTTGCCAGCAGTGAAGGGATTACACCCTGAAACATCAAAATGGCACCAAAAATGCAATGTAAATCACCAGTCTGTTTTCTAAAGTGTAAATGTCTTCTAGGTATATCTTTCCTTTATGAGCTGCTGCCCATATGTGTGTGTGATCTGGAGATTTGAAGTGACAGCTTTCTAGGTACCAGGCTATTCTTCTAACCTACAGGTTGCTGCCACCCCCCTGTGTCCAAACATAACAAATTTGGGCTATAAATAGTTAATCATCTGATACCTGTATCCTTGCTTAACTCACCATGAAGGACGTCCTCTCATGCTTAGGCTAGAGTAACCAGCATACAGTACTGTGGCAGAGAGCAGTTTCTGCCTGACCTGCTCCAGCAGTGACAAATGCAAAAAGCCTGGATCAAGAACTGCCCTGGGCACCATGAGCACCATGGAATATGATCTCCTGTCTCAAAGGGAATGCGTGACCTATAAGGTATTGTCTCACAAAGACTTTTACCTCTCAACTTTAGAAATAGGATAGCACCTGGAACATTTCTAACATCTTATACCACTGGCAAAGAAAACAACAATTCTGTATGTGCGGAGTGTTTCTTACACTGACACACTAACATGGGCACAACATGTTGTCGCACGCTGTGCTGTCATTGTGGTGTAACTTCAATAGACATATTGCATGTTTGCAAGGCATGAGGCTTCCATGAGAAATAAACATGCTGCTAGGAACCTACTGGGAAATAGTAAAAACAGAGTGTTTGAATCTCTGTAGATATTTTGGAAAGTGTAAACACATTACTGAAACAGCTTCTGTAGCGAGTCAGCACTTAATGACTCATCTTTACACATGACTTGTCTGTTGTATACAGTAAGAGCACTTCTTTTTATTGGTTTCCTTTCTAGGAAATTAAGGACATAACTGAAAACACTAACCAGAATACTATGCTAAAAAATCAAAAGCCTCAGATTCTTTGAGAAGTTGGCCAAGATTCATAACTCTGTAATTACTTCTGCCTCCAGTGAAGCTTACTGTTCATCAGCTAGATTTAGTGCTTCAGCCTTGTGAAGCAAGCAACTCCTGTGTTTTCTTTGAGGATACAGTAGTTACCATTTGACCATTTAAACCACTAAATGAATCATCACAAGATCAGATACAACTTGAAAGTGAGATGTTGTGGGAGAATTTATGCATGGCTCACATCCAGATTGTGCTTGACTTCACTTGTGTACAAGGTAAACACGAAAAGGGACAAGGTGTTCCTGTGTCAGCGGAAACCAGCTCTCAAGTGAAGCTCCTGCTGAGTCTGACAGACTGTGGTGTACAGGTTGTTGAAGTCAGAATGAAACTGCAATATGAGAGCATCTTTACTTCTTTAATGTGATGGTTAAGGTTAGGGAAAGGTTACGTTTAGGTATAAAAACCAAGAAACTGGACATGGTCTCGATCATGCACAAATGACAGTCCAAGGCACGCAGGATTCACCTGTGAAGTGAGACGACCTGCACACTCACTTGACACACAAATGGTTAGGTTCCTCGCTTCCTCTGGAAATGGGAAACCCGGGGTTCCTGCTTCAGAGTCCTGTGGTTTCTATGCATGGCTCTGGCTAGACCATTCTCCCATGTTTGGTTAACTGACGTCATGAGGGGGATTAGACCTGGAGGTGCCACTGAGTCTAATATTATATCTCCTACATAAAAATACTATTTTAAGAGTATTGAATGAAATGACATAGAGATCCGATCGATATGAAAACATAACTCAGCCATATATGAAATGTTTTATTGTGGCTACTGAGATTATTTCCAGCTGTGACTGTGATTAATCCCACAATGGGTTAATTAATAAAGCTGTTTGCACTGCCTCTTTCCCAAGGTTCCTGCTATCCTTGGTTTCAGTATATTCTCTGTTACCAAACCGGTTATAAAACCACCACTACCTCCAGCATATCTCTTGTAGCTGGAAAACAGACTCTAATTCTGATAAATGCATATGACAGACAGGGGCTTTTATTTATTTACAGTTTCCCAAATGTTTTTATTGTACTGTTTGTTTGTTTGTTTGTTTGTTTTTTTAATTTATTACTATAGATGACATGACTTAACGAAAAAGAATGAATAACAATTTGGTCACAAAGTTATAACACTGGAGTCTATGACACTTCTCCCCCTAATCCCTGTCAAGACGTCAGTTAACCAAACATGGCGGCAAAGTGACTAAGGGGAATAGTCACCATACCGCGAGGAGGAATCACTCAAAAGAGTGAGCCAAAAGGATATCAGTTAGAGAAACAACGGCAGCTTTGTTTGACAAGAAAGGTGGAGGCGTAGGTTTTCTCCAAAAATCTGTCATGCTTTTATAGGTTGGAAGTTACATAGGCCTCCTTGGTCAAGGTGAAGTCACCAGAAAAAAAAAAAAAAAAAAAAAAAAAAAAAAAAAAAAAAAAAAAAACCAGCCTACATTTTCCCAAAGTAATGAGATTTTTATAAACTGTCAAACAGCCACAGGATATAGCAGCTATAATGACCTAAGACGACATACAGGCATTTTTATTTTATCTCAGTTTGAATTCTCTCTTGCACAACAGAACCAAACAGAGTTATCACCTAAAATCTTGTTCACAGTGCTATTTTTAGGTGGAATGAAGTGCTCCTGATCAGCAAGATCAGGCAGGCAGACAAATGAGCAGCAAAACTGCAAAACTACTGCTGCTAGATTATGCAGTTTCCAGGTGTGAAAATCCATGAGCATCCAATCCAGATCTTGCAGCAGACAGGATATTTGCCCGGTTACTTAAGCTTTAAAAAAAAAAAAGATGTGTTTTGAGGTGTTCTGCTGTACATTGATGACAGAACAGCTGTGCCATTCAAGAGTCAAGAACAGAACCACCTAGATGCACAATGCTTTGATAACTGCGTAGTGCATAATAGGATCTAGGTTGATGAGATGTAGGAAGCTCATTATATTTTCCAGGCTGGATTGCTCATTTTCTTCAGTTCAAGAAATGAGACGATATACAATCAGTGAACAATCTATAAATTGTTCATGTTGTGTTCTTTTAAATGAACACAACAGTATACAAATGCAGTAATAATAGGGACAGTAAACAGAGGCCGGCTGTTTGAATAGCTCTGAGATAATTGCACTTTCCCAGTGGCGTTTTGTCCTCCACGGGGAAGAAAGCAGCCACCAGTTCACCTCAAGGCCGCCTCCTCCGCCTGTTGCTCCGCTGGCTTTCCGGACACGCCGCACCTCCCCTCCAGCCAATCAGCGGCAGAGCTCGGGGATGACGTCAGGCAACTGCCAACTCAAATTACTTTGAGGAAGCTGGAAGTTCCCGGACACTCTTTTACAATCCACTATACATCCTCGTAAAGGTGTATTTTGACCCACGAAAAGAGACCGTAAGACGCAGGTCTTAGCTAAAGAGTAAAGACTACTTAATTACATTTTTAACAAACCGCTCTGTCGTGAAGAATCTTTATCTTGGTGTCAAGAAGTAGGGGAGGGCGTAAAGTTACACATCAGCGGCGATGATAGCCTCGCATCTTCTGGCGTACTACTTCACGGAACTCCATCATGACCAAGTACAAAAAGTGAGTATTACGCTGTAAAATAGACACGTAGGTCTCTAAGGGGGGCATTTTCTGTATCACAGCGGGACCTCAGGGCTTGTAGTCCGGTGTAAGTTAGTGAGGGTCGGGGTCGGTTGCGGGTTCAAGCCGCCCGACAGCACGTAAGACGAGCAGACACGTGTGATGCCGCTCCGCGTCTCTCTTCACCTCACAGGCCCGTTGCGTCACACAGTTCCCGGCAGTCCTCAGATCCGTCTGACAGATGACATATTAAGGCTCTACAAATAGACACACACTTGGACAAAAGCCCACACCCACATTTCCCCGGTCCCTGATCTGATAGTGGTTACCCAAGGGGGTCCTGAGGAGTACCAGGGTGCCCTGAGGATGTTCCAGGACCCCCCCTCACTTCCCCCTCCTCCTTAAGCAAGGGGAGGAGTGGTTTAACCCCTTAATCCCTGATTTCCCCTTGAATTCCTCTTTATTTAGCCTCAGAGGTAGATATTTCCCCCCACAGTGTGCATCACATGCATATTCCTTATCTGCTGTTTGTAACACTTCACTGAAGCTACATCAATCTCATACCGGAACTTTGATTTCAAATTTATTGCTGAAACCTTACATCAAATGCAGAATAGAAATGTCTTGTGCATCATTTTACCTGTAATTCAGTCTGCCGTATTTGGTGTTCTTGTAAATGCTGGGATGTTCTCTAGAACTGAAAGTTCTGTGAGTCTGAGCAAAGCTTGGCCGCACAGCATGCATGTGTAATGACAAACCCACTGATGAGTCCGGCGGAGTTGAAAAGATTAATCTCACTATTATTTCACCCATGACACTAGTGGAGTAATGAGTCTTTTGATCCTAAGTTTCACTTCTTCTCCTTATGCAGTCTCATCTAGGGACAGTGATGTAACTGTACCTAAGTCATATCGAACACCAGACTTTTCAAATGGGGTTTCTTGGGACAGAGTTTTACAAAATAGGGATGTGGTCTAGATATTTGGAGTTCTTTCATGTGAATAAATTTGGCTACCTCTTCATTTAATAGACTACACTTAAAACGACCCATTGTATGAAGTGGCAAATGAAAAATGAAATGGCAGTGAGATGTAATTATTATTCGTATTGCAAAGTAGTGTCCTCTCCCTAAACTGGGGGTCTGCAGCCCGCAGCTTTGGCACTGCATGTGGCTCCTCAGCCTCTCTGCAGTGGCTCCCTGTTGCTTTGATAAAAAATAACACAGAAATAAATATTATTTCTATTTAGATTTCGTTGTACAGTGGACAGTTTTCATATCTTGGAGTTCGAGGTAATGCTGTGACACTGAAATAAGAAAATGTGTTAATGTTTAGCCTAATAAACAAATTTATGTGTCACATCCTGCCATGTCTGTGGCCAGCATCTGTCCCTGCAGTTGGCTAATCTGGAGTTTCTGACCTGCAGCCCTTGGGGAGCTAACCATGGATAAATCCAAAAAAAACAAAGGTCTCAGAGGAAAAGTTTAATTCTGCATGGACAGATTAATTTGCTTCAAACTGCTACAACTGCTACAAACTGGCCTATCCTTTATGTTTTGTCTTTGCAGCTATATGTGTTATTTATTTCAAACTGTGCTCCTTTTTATTTTAATCATTTTCCACAAATATGTCTAGACTCCAATAGGCCTGTATAGTTCTGTGTTTAATTGATTTCAAAGTAGGCCTCCACATGCCAGTCTTTTTTTCTCCTCTTCATAAGAATTTGGTGTTTTCCTTTGTTATAACAGATAAATGTTGCAATAACATGTCAACAGATTTATCTATTGTCGTTCCATAATTTCATATATGCAACAAACTATAGTTTTTGTGTATGTAGTATAACTATAATAATAATAACATAAAAGCACACTAGATGAAAAAGTGAGCAAATATAAAAACAATACATTCAAATCAGTAAAAGTAAGTTTTAAGAAGTGGTTTACAAGATGATACTGAATTGGGAAAGCTTAAAGTGACAGCTCAGATTTTTACCCATACGGTCGTATTTGTTGCTCTGCTCGAGTGTAAAACATCCTCCAGGTTCGGTCCACTAACTCCCTCCCTGTCGCAAAAACAAGAGCTTCATATGAAGCTACAAAATGAGGTAGAGATAGATCAGACAACACAACACGATTTAATGGCGATACAAAGCTGAAAAAATATTTACAAGGATGCAGAGCACATGTTAGTTTTAATTTCATCTTTGAGTGCTCTTTTCAGCCAGTTTTATCAAGCTAAAATAATTACTGATTTTTTTCAGTACTGATGTCAATGAAAAAACAAGCTGCCACAGTTCACCACGGTGAAACAACACACTGTGCGTCATTCAGCAGCACAGAAGAACAGCTGCATGCTCTGTTGAAATCAGTCACTTACCTAATAAGCCTGCCCTTAACATTACTACAACATTATTGCTACAACACTACAGCAATTACTACAACATGCTCAAAGGGCTTCATGCCTCTAATGGAACCTTGTGACCAAATTGTTATTAATTCTTTTTCGTTAAGTCATTTCATCTATAGTAATAAATTAAAAAAACAAACAAACAAACAAACCGTACAATAAAAACATTTGGGAAACTGTAAATAGATAAAAGCCCCTGTCTGTCATATGCATTTATCAGAATTAGAGTCTGTCTTCCAGCTACAAGAGATATGCTGGAAGTAGTGGTGGTTTTATAACCTGTTTGGTAACAGAGAATATACTGAAACCAAGGATAGCAGGAACCTTGGGAAAGAGGCAGTGCAAACAGCTTCATTAATTAACCCATTGTGGGATTTCTGTTAGGCATTCCATGAAGAACACATGAAGGCACAAGTTATAAATTGCTGTGTGTAAATGGAATTGTGGCAAGTAATATCTCTTGGACCTTTCTGATTGGTTCAGAGACACTGAATAGTCCTCACTGTTTTACATGTTGTCGCTATTCTTTCTATTTGCTGCCGCCAAACCCTCTTTTATAGCGGGTGCAGCAACCGAGAGGAGATTTATGTGATGTCCTTGGAACAACACGTATTGTTTATTTGCATTGTATTGTATTGCATGTATTGTTCAAATGCAGCCTTTACTTAAAACTGCATTTTACACAGCTCTTCACATTCTTACAGTTACCATATTTTTTTTATTAAGCCTATTTTTGTATATTAAAAAGATTTCAGTTAGAGTTTCATTAAAAATGGGAGTCTCCTTCATTTTATTATATTACAAAATATTAGGCATATCAAAACATTTGCACATACTGTTGCCTGTCTTACACAATAATGCCACAGCCACACCATTTATGCTACGTAATCCTCCAGGGGGAGAATTATGTAGATAAGTTACACCATTCAATACAGAATTTGTTTCTTAGAGTAGAAAAAAGAATGAGATAAAATTAGAAAAAATAAATTTTTTTGTAAAGTTTTGTTGTGGCTGCTTAAATGTACAGACCTTGGGCTACACAATCCATTCATAAAAGTAAAAGCACAGTGACCGGCCCGTATTGAGTGTCCTGACATTGGATTGAACAATACGTTTTTCTGCTGTCTTATTCTGAGAGGGCTGTCTCATGCCATGTGCTGTCTCCGGTTTCAGATTGTAGTGTTGTGTAGTTTGTTCAGTTTGTTCCTTAAATGTACAAATGTCCTGCCCTGCAAGTCTACTTGATGTTTCTTCAGTGTGCTGCCTGGGGGCATGATAACAGTTTGGTGCCAAGGTAACCAAGTGTAGCAGTGTACTGGTTTTGCTTTCATGGTTCAGCAGACTGGTGTTTTGTGATTTTGATATTAAATGTTTATAGTATGTACTGACACTGTATTGTGGAGCCACTTATTTTAGAACGTAGCCATAAAACCCTATTGAAATAAGCACAGTCATTGTTCTCCCAGAGCTTACTTTTATGATGAGGACTTTTTTTTTTTACAGGGCTCTTATTCATTTTATTCTCACTGGCTTATCTGGTATTTATTCGGTTAGCCTTAACACTGTAGTCAGGATTGTTTTACCTCATTGTTTTTTCTGTTTTATTTTATTGTTTCTGTGTCATTTGTTTTCTAAACTGTGCGCCTGTAGAGCCCTTTGAGAGTGTAACTTTGAGTAGGGCTCTAAATAAACTGGAACTTGAACAAGTAGCTCTGCTTTTTGCTGCCACCAATCCAAGCTCAAAATTTATCAGTTATATTCTGCCTTACTGAGATTGAGGCTTCAGGTTGTTGTTGTTTTTTTTTCCCAAGTTGCATCAAGTCAGGCACCAAGAGTCAAGAATTAGGCTACTTCTAAGGGAAACACATAGCTTATTGTCTCTTCCCTTGCTCTTTTTTTCCTTCTCTCTTAGTTAGTACACGGCTTCAGGCTGTTGGTCAGAGCTTGAGCTGAGCAGTCCCCTCCAAGCGTATCTCATGTTCGAGCCACAGTGTCTTCCTGTCCCACCACATGTCTCTCGAGGTCGAGTGTGTTTTGCAAGTCAGTGTCAGTTCCTGGTATTCAGTGTGGGACATCAGCTGTTGTGGAAGCGTGCTCCTTGTGCTGGAGCCAGCAGGGGCGGGGCAGGTAGAGCCCAGCAGACATATCATTTCTGCTCTCAATTCAGTGTTGAGGTCACCGTGTTCAGTATGCTACTCAGCCGGTGGGTAGATAACCGAGAGGGAAGGGCATATATTTTGCTGAGAGGTGGATGTACTTGGAGGAGAATATATCTGCATACACCCTCCACTGCACCACAGTCTCAAATGTAATATAGGCCTGAGCTGATTTCTGGTATGGCACTGTATTCCTTATAGTGAAGTTGACTGTGCATGGCATTTAAGGCATTTTTTCTTTCAAATTTCTTGTTTGAACTTTTATTGCAAGAGAAGACAAAAGGTAGCAGCTGCATAGGAGGCATTCATATGTTTTTTTTTGAGGGTGTAAAAGGTGCTTTGTATTTTCAGTTGGAATGTCTCAACAAAGCCCTAAAAGAGTATTTTCTGTGAAATTCCTCAATAACTTGAACGTACCATTTTGATAAACGTTTTTGATGATTGCAGTGCTACATGAATATTCTTCAAGGACAAGTTGCATAAAAGAGCATTCTTATTTATCCATACCTCATTCAAAAATTGAAATAGCCAACCTGTTGGAGTTCATCATCTTGCTCATGGACACTTTGATAGTTTTTGTTCATTAATATTTTGTACAAGCCAAAAAGTTAGTTTTAAAAAGCCAGAAATTTCAGCACCTGCCAAAATAATCACTGGGCCTGCGTACAGATGTGGCCCTAAACTGTTAGTCTGTGTGTACAGACTTGCAAGGACTGAAAGTTGAGAATTTAATGTAATAGCCTGTATGCCGTGATGCCTTGGAATATGGCCTGTCACATGCTCATCATTGCTTCCGTTTTAGCGTATTAGATTATAATTAATGATTGTTATGTCATTGCTTATACAGTGGTTTGTATGGCTTACCAACTTCATTGGTGTGTTGATTTCCTTCCAAATGTGGAAATCATGTCTGTAGCTATGGAGTCCGGCTGTCACAAGCTTGTGTTCTTTTCTTTTCTTCCATTTAAAAATCATGAGCCTGAAATTACATCACCTGAAAGCAGTGTTTGTCTATCTCTCTCAGCTGTTCTGGTTTCAAGAAAAAACTGGCCACACGTGTAGCATTTACAATAAATAAAAAATAAAATGCAATAAATTAACTTATTCATTCATAAGTTGATGAAAGTATAACTTCTCCTCCTCTTGCATGGTTCAGGTGGACAAATATCTGTACCACCTGCGGCTGTCAGATGAGACCTTGATGGATGTGTCAGTGAGGTTTCGACGGGAGATGGACAAAGGCCTCTGCAGGGACACCAACTCCACAGCCGCTGTGAAGATGCTGCCCACTTTTGTGCGCTCCACACCTGATGGGACAGGTAACTGTACAGAGAGATTTCTGTAGCTGTCACAGTACTTGCATGTTTGCATTTATGTGTATGCTGCTTTGCAGTATGATTAAAATCACAGAATCACTGCCATACCTCAGTCTTGGACATAATGAGTGATAACAAGGAAAAAAAGATAAAGGGAATACAACAGCATTAAAGAAGACTGTGTGGTTGCAGAACCATAAAGCTAAAACTTGGAAAATTCAAGCAAAAGCAAGACCATTTTATCTAAATGAACAAAAATTAAATTAAATGGCTCTTCAGATCAACGTCTTCAGCAGGATATTTATTTTCATCAAATGAGCAATACGAATCCTGTGAAAAGCAGAAATGTGGCAGGGTCAATGGGCAGAAACTGATTTTTCACCACACAAATGTGCATTGAATAACAGCTGATGTACCAATGCCATTGCCCTGCGAAACAAAGAAACGGTTCACACTTGGTTCTCAAAATATTTCTCACTGACATGATGTTCAGTGGATAATAAACAGGGAGTGAGCTCATGTGGAAGTACTCTACTATAGTACTACTCTCTCACAACAGATAATGTCCTAGCAGTTGGAAATACCTCCTGACTTGTCAGGCTAAGCACCTGATATTAAGCATCATTATTTTTATGTCACTGAATTGACAGGCTCACAGCTGAGTCTGTCCAGCTGAAGTCTAACCAAATGCTTCAAGCTGTTTTTTCAGTTTTACACTTAATTTTCTGTAACTTTTTGTCTTCATGACATTGTTATGAGTCAGAACATTGCTACTGTTGATGTTTGTTATTTTTGTGTCCCCTCATGCATTTCTGCTTCCCTGTGGGGCAGACTCTATTAGTCACAGTGCTTCTGATGTTGTCATTGAAAAGAAAAAGGAAGAAGAGAGGGCCATCTCTTTTGACTGGGGCATAGGTTTTCTTAATACGTCTAAAACAGTTTCAAAAGAAGCAGACTTGCTGGCATACTTCTGTCTGTCCATGTGACCTTGTACCTACCTTGTAACTAAACTAGATGCGAGCACAGGTGGGTCCACTTGCGCAGCATTTCTGCCTGACGCTGATGATAGTGTCATTGTGCTAACTGCGGGGTCATCAGCTGGGAGCCACCTCTCACTGATGTTTCACTCATTCAATCCCAGAACATGTCGAGGGTGTGGAGCAGCAGTTGAGGTGTCTCCCTACCACCCCCTGCAGTCAGCCGTAGGATCATTGCTTTCCCCACAACTTGTCCTTTTTTTGGCGCCAGAGCCAGAAGCTCCCTTGTTCTGCCTTCAGCTGGCAGTTGAGGTCATCCTCGACCCCCTGCCTGACAGACTGGATCGGCCACTGTGCTGTTAATGGGCTGGCCCTGTTGCTTCCAGTGTGCCTGCCTCCAGGGTTTTGACTGACTTGCACAGATCCTGGTCATGACACCATCTGTATTGTCCCCATGTTAATGCTGCTTTGCATCCAGAAAGGATGTGCTTCAAATTTTGGGTTCTGGGTGTCACAGAGTTGGCAGATCTCCTCTGAGCTTTTTTTGTTAGTTTGTTTTTTGTGGAAGGACAGTGAATGCAGGGATACAAGCTGTCCTGCATCCATAATACATGGAATTGCTCTTAGTAGAATGTGACTCCCTTGTGTATGTGGATATTTGTGCATTTATTTGTGTGTGTGTTTGTGTGTGTTTATTTTTTTTATTTTATTTTTTTTAAAGAAAAAGGCAGCTTCCTGGCTCTTGACCTTGGTGGATCGAACTTCCGGGTGCTCCTGGTGAAAGTTTCAGTCAACGGCAAACAAAAGGTGGAGATGGAAAATCAAATCTATGCGATTCCTGAGGACCTCATGAGAGGCAATGGCTCTGAGGTTAGAGGTCATACACCTACACACATTCACACACACATACACAAACTAGAAGAGTGCACTGCTGTAGAATGCTGTAATATTTGTTTGAATGAATACAAGACACAATTCTCTTACCTTGGTGTGGGGGGTGGGGGGCGGTGAAGCAGTTGTTGATCACTTGCAGCCCCGTCCAGCCAGTTAAGGGGACTGAGGATTTAGCACTCAGTTGCTGTATAAACCAGGTTTTCCAAAGGTTTTGAATCACTGCAACCCCAAGCGGTCCTTGATCATGCAGTCATAACTGTGCACAAAAATATTAGGCTCATAGGCCAAGTAGTATGCAAGATAAGCTCGAGATGAGTACAAACACATATGAACACGTACACACATAGACAGATAGACACACAATGACCCGACTAAGTGCATGATCTCCTCTCGGCTGGTGGAGATAACAAACACTCTTCAAACTGAGGATGAAACCTCCTATTGCCTGTTCATAACCATCCTTTTCTTTGTCTCACAGCTGTTCGACCACATTGCTGATTGTCTGGCTAATTTCCTGGACAAGTTGGGAATAAAGAACAAAAAGCTCCCTCTGGGCTTCACCTTCTCCTTCCCCTGTCAGCAGACCGAGCTTGATGAGGTGAAAGATCCAGGTTTTCTTTTGTTATTTAATGTCTGTCATCTGGGCTCCAGCTAGGAGGGTTTTTTTTTTTTAGTCAAATGAATACCTAAAGTGCTGGGTGGGAATTTGACATTTTATATTTTAGTCGGCTGTTGCACTGCAGATAATGAGGCACAATAAGAATTCACACAATAGCAGGTGTATGCCAGTGACTTCCAACAGTAGTGGCTCGGTTTGCATTATTAAGTTTTATTAGTAAACAAATGTCTGCAGTAGCTGTTTTGATTACAGATCTATGCACAAATTACTTTATTATTTTTGTGTTTTGTCACATAAGTGGCCACATGATTGCTTGACGCATTTTATGACATAGACGTAAAATAGGTATAGGTTATTAAGCTCTGATTGTCGCAAACACAATGAGAACGCTCCTCTCTGATGAATTCTGATATATGGACACTTATTTTATGTGCTGTTCTATGTGCAGAGTATTCTGGTGTCTTGGACCAAGGGCTTCAAGGCGAGTGGAGTGGAAGGAAAGGATGTGGTCAGCCTCCTGAGGAAAGCCATCAAAAAGCGAGGGGTGAGAATATATTCAGTATGATCCATGGCTATGTATCTAGCAGGGCTAATCAAGAGTGACCAGTTCAACTTTTTTCCATAGATTTGGCAAGACTGGGAAATAAATTGCATAATTTCAAAGTCTCTGTGTTTGGGTAATTCACAAAAAGTTAGGTGTACACATGAATACACAGTTACATTGCTCTGTTTTACTCCACTCCAGGAGGCTGCCAGCCCTCTTTTTACACTGCATTTGTCTTAAATAATGGACAATGTTGTTTTTGTGTGTCTCTGGAATGGAAGGCTGTAGCAACACGGGGCCAAGACTGGTGCGTTCACCATCCTCAGAAACCCACACAGATGTAGCCTCCACTTTCACCATGCAATTGCTAATTTGTTGAGAGCCACACGCCTCATGCAGAGAAATCAGGCTCCATGCCAAAACTGTAGCTGTGTCTCAGGCCCAGCTGAAGCCTCGCTCAAGGGGCAGGTCAGCTAGAGTTTCGGTGTGGGGCCTAATTTGATGAGGCACACGGCTCTCAGCAAAATAGACAGGGAAATTTTTTTTATCCTCACTGAGATCTTCCTGCAACTGACCAGCACCTGATTGCAAATACTGGCTGTGCACAGGGAGTTCTGTCCACAGTTTATGGGTCATTTATCAACTCAAGATATCAGAGAAAAGGAAGGCCTTGCTTTCAGAGAAAAATCTCGCTGAACTGGCCGAACGTGAATCGGAAAGTGTTTGAAGTACTCCAGAAGCAAGTGCAGAATGATGCGGGGAAGTTGCTAATCATCATCAGATTGTGAAGTCAACCTCTACACTGAGATGGCGGGGAGAGGTGAACCACCCAAACCAAAGTGAAATCATTTGAGGAGGTGAAGATCCACTGTGCTGTTCGTCTCGACCGTAAGCCGGGAATATTTAACAGCATTGCAAGAGAAATCAACACCTTCCTCACCATATATTAAACAGACCAACGCATGCTGCCCTCCCTGTCCGAGGATATGCACAAAATAATCAAAGGTAAGGATAAATGTTGATAAACTGATGGTGTAATTGTTAATCTTTTATTTTGTGCATTAGAACCACACACAAATATACAAAGTGTGGCTATTTTTTGGTTGTTTTCTGTTTTACAACTCCTAATCCAGAGCAAAATGTTGTGTAAGTGTAGGTAGGTTAATAAAGGTTAAAAGGTTAATAAAACATCATAAATCTGCCATAAATTCACAAACAGTCACAGGCAACAGCATTGTTGTCCATCACATTTAATATCGATTTGAAAGAGCAATTGGTAATGTTTTTTGTTCTCTTAATAGATACAATACAATCATAAACATAGGGGGGAAATGATCGCACATTAACAATGTGGACGTAGCTTAATTTTCCCTAGCACAAGGAATACATGACTCTCATTATTGTTTAGGACAACACAACATGTGTAGTATCCTTTTTTAAAAGGCATTATGTATTTATTTTTAAATGAAAGAAATTATTACGTAATGCACAAAATAGAATCAGCATGCAGCTGTGTAGTTTGAATCATCTAAGCTATGAATGTGTAATATTAACTCAGAGAAATACACCTGACCTATGTTTTGTAAATTTACAGATTAAGAGTGATCAAGCTGAAATATAAAATTCCCTCATTTTGTTTGTTGGGCTCGTGGAACAATTTCTGAAGGAAAAGCACCTGCAAGAGGCCACATCCACACTGAAGCTCCTCCATGTCCCTTTTTCTAGGACAGCAGTCTGACAGAAGTTCAGATTGATATTGGATTTGCAGCAGAAGCCACGCTGAGCCCACTTGTCCAAAAACATTTCGGAGAGGCAGAGACTAGAAATTAAGGTGGACTGCAGGAAACTCTTGATCACACTCCAGGGTCCACATTAGTGAGACGCATGCAGTGCCTCAACCCCCGAGATGCATGGCTGAATCTAAGTGTGTGATTATGTCCTCAGAGAGATACTGGATTCAGGGAATGTGACCCCAAAACAGATCGAGAGGACACCCTGCTACATGAGGCAATAGGGACAAAAACCATCATTTTCCAGAGGGTGGGATGTGGTGAAGACTCTGCTTCATTGTCTCAAGGAAGGACCAGTGTGGAGAGAGGATTTTCCATCAACGAAGACCTGGCTGTGGGGAATCAGAAGGAGGGTCTCTGGTGGCTCATTGTTTTCCTTTGTTATTCCCACAACAGACCTGACATGGTCGAGATCACAAAGCTTATTGACTTGAGGAGGAAGGCCCTCACAGATTGGCTATGTGATTGTAAAGCATTGTAGCAGCGAATAATGTAATAACTGAGATATGGTCTTAAACTTTTGATCAGCTGATGAACAGCCTATTTCAGTTTAATGGTTGTTTGCAATAAATTGCTTACTACATTTTTTTTTGTCTCACTCCCATTTCTTCTTTTTGCATATTGAAGCTCTACTTAGAACCTTCTTAAGATCCAACAGTGCAAAATGTAAATTCTTGCAATTTTTTAACTGGTCTTAAAATTTTGATCAGGAGTGTACTGTGGTAAATTTTGACGTGGATTTTTATACTCTCAGATGTTATAAATTCACAAACAGATGTTATAAACACAGATGTTATAGAGAATGTATGGTCATGATAATTTGCCTCAAAAGCATGGAAAAGTGGTGGAAATTTATTGGTAAAAATGTGTCTGAACCCTGACACTAACCAATGAATAATAATAGAATAGTAATTAGATTGTTCAGCCACTGGTATAAAGAGGGATTAAAGTCATTCTGTATAATCATGAATTGTACTCAGATTTGTTGAATGTAGTCTGACATCTTCTTCATCCTTGCATAAATAGGACCTGTTAATTTAATAAAAATAGCTCATGCCTCCTCACGTCTTAAATCACAAGTTGGAGCTTCAGAAATCATTTCAATACATAAATGAGTCTTACCATTTCTTCATGGCAGAGGAAAAGACAGGTTGATAATAGCAATTATTTATTTTTTTAAATACAAGTTACTTTTTTGAAGCACCAAAAAGGCCATTCACATGGATCCAGTAATGTTAGTTGGATTATGTGGATTTCACAAAAAAATCAGGAAATTTACGCGTTTGAATCCCAAATCATTGTAAATCAGTTTTTTTTTAAGTCAAAATTACTGTTTTCTGACCAGCACACGAGGGCACCACAGTCCCTCCCACTGTGTTCTTCTCCTGCAAAATGTGTTGACTTTAATACACAGTTAAAGCACACTTTAATACACGTGTTTGTGTTTAGTGCTTGGCTTTGTTTATTTATGTTTTATTTTGTTCCATCTCTTTGTTTTGTGATCAATAATTAGGCAGATCTAAGTATAATCTCATCCTTTGTAAAGTCCTTAGAGATGTGCTTGACGTGAAGGGTGACAAAGATAAATGGGCTTGACGTAATTTGAATACTCCGTCTGGTTTTCACAGTCTGTATTATTCAATAATGTTTTACTGAACCAGAGCAGTGCAGCTCCTCTTTCAAATGATGAACTACATGGTTGGATGTTTTATCTACAGCAGAAATCATGACATTGAATTAGGATCTCAGTGCCTGTTCCTACCCACGTTAAGTTTTATTTTGTGCTTATTAGTTTGAGGTCAATTACAAATCTATGCTGCTGACTCTGTTTGCAGGACTTTGACATTGACATTGTGGCAGTGATCAACGACACAGTGGGCACCATGATGACCTGTGGCTATGACGATCATCACTGTGAAATTGGCCTCATTGTGGGTGAGTCCAGTCCTACTGTGACTGTGAATCAGTGTCAGTGGAGCTCCGCTGTAGATATTTATTTACAAACCAGTTAGTTATGGTTAGGACTGCATGTAATGAAAATCGGCTGTTAGTGTAACTTGCGGCCCGTGATGGTCAGTGGGTAGAGCATATCAGTAATACAGCAACAATAAACATGCCTTCACCGTTTGGAGCAATTGTGTTTATACTTATGAAATGGGTTTGTCTGTGTGTCTGTGTCTGTGTGTGTGTGTGTGTAGGTGTTAATATGTTCCTGGTACATTTGGTGTCACTAGAGGGGTTTTGCTATGGTTTGTATTGCTTATGTTCACCTGCGCAGGGACTGCAGAACAAAACATCTCCTCCCATTGGTTGAGATTAAATTCATTCTCTTTTATTGTGAAAATATAATCAGCAGCAACATCTGAGACACTGGGCTTTATTTATCAGACAAAAAGTAAATGTTTTTGTATTTCATTCCTATCGATGTTTACACGTAAAAATTGGAATTTATCAAACTTTTTGGGAACCAGGCTTGTTCGGACTTGCAAAGGAAATTTGCGAGGAAACCTGAGAGTATTCACAAGCCATATGCAACAGAGCTTGTTCTTTATCTGGACTATTCTTTTTTTTTTTTTTTTTTAAGTTAGACACTACCTGTTTTGACCAGATTTTACCCTGAAATGGGGGGAAATATCAGAGAAAATTAGGAAAAGACCTGTTAAGTGTCCAGCCAAAATAGGGTTAAGTGATGGCCGATATAATTTAATTGTCTAAAAGGCACCGAACCCAAGCTTGCACCAGGTTGACTGTTTGCAGGGAGTATTATGAGTATCTGATGAGCCAGTTCTGGTTCTCCAGAGCTCTGCGGATACAACAAGCATGTCTTCAACACCTGACTGCTGCTTATTGGGGCAGGAGGGCCGCACATCAATTGAAGGCTACAAGGCAGATGATTAAAGAACATATTTACATGGAAAAGTGACGAGCACAACAGAGCAGAGTGCGGCGTGCAGGCTATGAACAAAGCAAGATGAGTACATTTTAACATTTGGCTATAGAGGTGGATTTTTCAAACCTGGCTGCTCTTTGGAGCAGGTCTGTCGCTGCTCTGTGCCGGTAACAATCCAGAAAAGGTTTCTGTCCCGCTCTGGAGTTATCCCAGACTAACAAACCTCACCAATAAGCGATGACTGATTGGTGATGTACCATCTATTTCAGAGGTGTATCAGAATTCCTTGGCCGTCTCCCTTTGCCTAAATACTGATCACTTTTTTGTTTTATTTTATTTTTATTAATGAAATTTATGTATTATTCTAGTCTCATAACAGACCTTTTTTGGCAGTCAGTACTGAAGAGTATGTTTTTGGCATGCTGGGAGTTTCTAATTAACACTTCCACCTCAGCCTCAGAGAAATTCTTGAGGCAGTGGGTTTCCTGCTGCAGTTTTTAAGTTATGATTTGAAACCAGTTGTTAAGCAGCACTCTGTGCTGCAGTCGGATGAAACTGTAGTCACCTCTATTATCCTGATTTTTACTGACATCAGTTAGCCTCTGCAAATAAGATTGAACTGTAATATTAGTAACGCTAACAAAAAAAAGACAAATTGTTAATTGTTATTATCTGTTTGACAATTGATTGTCAGCTAATATTTCGTAATCATGTCAGCTCTATTCAGAATGTGTGTGTGACTGTAAAGCTGTCACACACACTTTTTGCCCTGGACAATGAGGGCCATGTCTCCAAATCTATTCGATGGATCACCAGGAACCTGGCAATTTGGTGACCCCTTAACTTTCCCACTTGCACCGCCAGCAGACCCAGTGGGGCATCTGCGTTAGACATAGTGTGTTTGTGAGGTGCCCAGGTGGCTCAGCTGGCAGAGTGCGTACCACGTATCAGTTCCATTTGTTTCAAGATTCGATTCGATTCGGTTCGATATCGATTCAGTCAGGGATATTTCAGTTAAAATACCAACTTTACTTGGATATAAAAAAAAAATCTGAGAAATAATGCTGTAAATTTAACAAGGAACCTTTTGACCTGGTACATTATTAAAAAATTGTGTTTACGTTAAGAATTGAAGCCAAACCAGTTACATTAATCATGTACTTTTATTCAAACATGACCTGACCAACACAAAAAAATGAATGAATTTAAATTAAATTAAATCACAAGGCAGACAATGTAAATAAGGTGGCTGCAAACATTATAAACTGAGGACATTCACTTAGCTGCCTGCAACTGTCTTACAGCTTTTGTGCAATATACTACAGTGCTTGTGATACACACAACTGTATCAGAACAGAAACAACCATATATTAACTCATAAATAAATGTAAGGTTGGTTTGTTTGAGCCGTGCCGACTGTGTTTCTGCGTGATGTGTCGTTAAATGGTTGCGGAGATTCGTCGTATTTCCACAGTATTTTACCTTCCCGTTGCATATCTTGCATATCGCTCGTTTTTTGTCCAACTCGTCGTTTTCCTCATGCTTGTTGTTAAATCCGAAATACATCCAAACATCAGCTCCAGCCATGTTGTTTGACTGCTGGCAGTAACAACATGTCACGAGATCTCGTGCCATGAAATGCAGCTTTAAATGCTGATCACGCAAGACTAGCTGGGTTGATACCACAGGCTGCTTCTCTGCACCATACGTCCAAAGAAAAAACTACTTAAATTAAAAGATCGATTTTTGGGTTTTAAGAATAGATATCGAATCCAGCCCTAGTTTCTTGAGAGAAGTCAAATGTCTCAAGAGTTTTGTGAGTGCAGGAGTGCTTCAGTTTTCTTTTTAAACAGTCGCTGAAATATCTAAAGCAGTGTGATACAACGGAATTGACCTAAAAACTCAAATATCACATAAAAACCCTTTTACAATTTTATGACAGAGACTGAGTAAAGGTCAATTTTGCGAGACTTCAGTTTAAATCTGAAATGTGTAATAAGTGTGTAATTCTTAGAGTGTGAGTCACCCAACAAATGTGCCGTTATATTCCTTAGACAGGGGCTCTTATGAACGTCTTGAAATTGCGGAAGATGTGTGAACATTTTTTGAAAGATGATAAAGAAAAAGAAACCTGATTTAAAAGTAAGATACTGACTTTTGATTAAGAAAAAGACTGAATTTCAAAGCAGTCAAAGTTGTTGAGTAATGTGCCCTCACCCCATTTTCTTAAGGAACGGGCACCAATGCTTGCTACATGGAGGAGATGCGCAACCTTGAGCTGGTGGAAGGTGATGAGGGACGGATGTGTGTCAACATGGAGTGGGGGGCGTTTGGAGACGATGGCGCCCTGGAGGACCTGCGCACCGACTTTGATCGGGAAATAGATGCAGGCTCCCTAAATCCTGGCATGCAGCTGTGAGTGTGCTATTCTATAATTCTGAATGAATTTGGTGTTGCATTAATTTTTAGGTACTCAGGTGCTCACAAAGACATTACCAGCATTTGGCGGGTGGCTGGTGCAAATATCCGACCTCTAGAAAGGGGGGACGACATGCAGCAAATGGTCTGGGCACGGATTCGAACCCAGGCCAGGTATTTTAGATATGCATTACATGTTTAAAATACCCAGCTGCTTTTTTAGCTTTCATGTCTTCAATGATTGACACATTATCTTCAAAGATATTGAAAGATGTATTTAGTTGAATTCCTTCTGCCCATATAATATAAATTGTTGCACTGCCTGGCACAAAAGATCTACTCCCTGTCTTAACAGTTGGCAAGGTGTTGCTTTCTTCAGATGCTTTTCTCTAAACATTTCCTCTGGGACTGTGTCACCAAACAATTTAATTTTTGTGTCATCAGTCTAAATTGTGTAGAGTGTGCTGCAGTGTGGATATATCAACAGTTACTCTGCTATCAGTGAAACTTAGCGTTTCCTCTTCTACATATATATTTTCAAACCCTCAGGTCAGCTACTTGATGGATCCCATTGTTGTAGAAAGCATATCAATAAAGAATTGTGCTCTGGCAGTTTAGACAGAACAAGACAGATCATGCCATCTTTTTATGAAGCTTTAATTTTGTTGTTGTGGCTGCTGGTGCAGCTGTCACATCCACTGTTCACCTCAGAGCACTGTGTCTGACATTGTTTGTGGACCTCTAGTTTGTTTTTTGTATCTCTCCATGAGCCTGAGGCTTCCACTTCACTTTTTGGAATTATGAATAAAGGCAATTGCTTCCTTTATTGCACATTTGCATTACAACGCAAAATGTGCTCTCCATTGGTCTGTCCTGACCACTGGAGCATCCCAGAGTGTTCACACACATGAGTGAGGATGAGTTCTGTCAGTGCTCCTTGTTCCTCCCTGCACATCATATCGGCTTGGCATAGCTTCGGTGCATGTTTAAGGCCAGAAAGGAAGAGTTTATTTCTGCAGAGAGGAGTAGTACTTTGATGGCCAGTGTGTAGTTGATTCTGTGCAAGTCACTGGCTCCGGAACAGATGACACCTAACACCTCAATATTTCCACCACCATGTTTGACTGTAGCTGTTCTTCCTGTTTCATTAACCTCATAAATGTTTGTGCTCACATAAACTTTCTAATTGCCTTAGTTAAGCTCAAGCTTAAGTTTGGATATATCTGAACATCAGAGTTTTATTGCAGCCAAAAGTGGCAGTTATATCCTTGCTAATTGGCTTTGTATCTTGGATGAAGATGCTTCTCTGTGCCGCAGAGATGTTTGATATGCTGGACTGCTTGACTGGGTCACTTTAAGCTTGTGTGGTGTTACTTTGGATGAAAATGTCCTGGTTTGTGAAAATCTTTCTAGTATTTGTTGTATTGCCTCCCTTAGAAACTTTAAATTTAGCCCCAGTTTGGTGCTGGGATCATTTGTCCTCTCTCAGGAGAACAATTTGGCTCTTTTGACATTGTTAGAAACAGCTGGAAATATTTTTCAGAGAAAGTCATGTTTCAATGTTAGGGCACTAGAAGTGTCAACAGTAACACAAGGAGGACCATATTGGTTTAGTTATCTAGCATTAAATGACCAAAACAGTTCATGTATTAGGAGTAGGGCTGCAACTAACGATTATTTTAATAATCGATTAATCTGTTGATTATTTTTTCGATTAATCTGAAAAAAATTCCACCCCTTCTTTAAAAAACAGAACATTATTTAAAGTTGACGGTGCAAAAAGGTGCTCAAACAATATTGCATGAATGTCCCTGAGCTGTTTAAGTTATATTAAATTTTGAATAATTAAAAAAAAGAAAAGAAAAGAAATAAACATTAAATTTAAATTAATTGGAGACTGACTATATTATTCTTAATGGTTTCACACACCACTTTGAAAAAAATACAGCAATCCCTGAGGGGGATACAACTCACAACATCCAAAATAAAAATTTTAAAAGATATTTTTTAAAACTATTTGTGGAAATGTTTACTTAGGTGCAAATGAGATGACTAGTAACACCAAAGTTCCACTCTTAGAGTGATATTTACAGTATGAATTGTAGTTTAAACTTATTTGGCAATGACCAGTTTTATTTTTTCCACTATAAAGGCTTCCATACATTCTGTGCGCTAGATGCCTCCTGCTCTCTCCTCCTGCTGCTGACTGTTAGACCCTCTCAGCAGGTTGAAGCTGCTAGTTCACAAACTATCTGAGGGAGCCCGCTACAACAGCGTTAATGATCCACACGGTGACATTATGTTCTTGGTGTGACGTGCAACTGATAGAAAAAAAACGATCGTCTTACCCCGAGCTGTGAGTTGATCTACTCTGAGACAGGAAACTCTGAGTTTTGGGTTCCAGAACAGCTGATCTGAGTCAGTTTGATCAACTCGGAGTAGTTTCACCTGGAGTTAAGCGCGTGCACCACAGCTATAAAAAGACAGCGTCAATGGAGCCCTGATTTGACGAGTCACCATGGCAACGGGGAAGCGTCGGGCTGCGTTTTTCACCCCAGCTGAATTGGAAATCTTAATGCATTCATACAGCGAGTTTGAACATGTATTTTAAAAAAAAATGTAACACCTCTGCAGCGGCAAAGGAGAGGAAGACGGCGTGGGAGAACATTGCTGCTCGGGTCAGTGCGTAAGTCTAAATGTAGTCCGTTGCAATCACAATAATATTACTGGGGAAAACTGCTTGAATGGTAGCCTATTAATTATTTCATTTAGGGGCAATCCCGCGGGGGAGAAGCGCACATGGCAGCAGCTTAAGATGAAAAACATTGTTCAAACAGGTAAGACCTCGGCATCAACATCTATGCGCGGTCTTATAACCATCTCCCGACGAATATTTAATTCTCTGCGCAGTAACACTGCACCTTCATCCACGGGATGGTTGTCGAAAGGACAT
>OMLB01026110.1:6780-25774 GCA_900302555.1 Myripristis jacobus
CTTCGAGTGTTTTCATTCACTGGAGTTCACATATGATATGATCAAAGTGTATGTTACAGGAATCTGCTTGCAAGAGTAACTCGTTTCACACGTTTTAAGAATACTGCATGTCATTACGGTTTCGATTTGTGTTGCAAATCTTGTTTTGTGTTTGGTGTGTGCCAGTCCACATCACCGGTCCAGCCAGCGTAGAGAGGGGTAGCGCTCACACAGCGTCTTGCGGAGCTGAATGCTCTGTGCCTTATCCCTGGTTTCCACCACACACTCCACCTGTCAACACACACACACACACACACACACACAGAGGCTGACAGCAGGGAATGAGCTGCCAGCTAATTATCCAACAGGGCCGACCTCATGACAGAAGTAGGTAATGAACTGCGCTGCTCCATTACTTTGGAAATCCATCTTAACAAGTAATTTGGTCCAGTGCTGCGTCTTAAAAATGTTTTTCTGAAAACAAGTGAAATAATCTGACAGTAAAACCACATAATTGCACCTATTCCCAATCTAGTTTCTCCTGTTTTGCTGCGGGCAGAATGAGGCAGATCACTGATCTGGAAACAAGAAAATGCCTGGAACAAGCTCATTTGCATCCGAAACAAGTGAAATCCTCTCACTTCACTGGTAGGTCTTCTGACCTGTCTCATAAAAATATGGAATATGAAGCCTCCATACCAGATACAATGACTTGATAAGACGGATATTTTTGCAGCACAGCTTAAGCATTCATTTATGTCAGGATATGCCATCATAAAATAAACAAAAAAGTTTGAATTTCTCTTGATTTTAGCAGCATTTATCTGTGTTTTTGTCCCTCGAGGTGACACAACCCCATCCTGCCAGCTCACTGTCAACTCCAAGCCAAGGTTTCCATGGCAAAGCAGGCACAACACACAGACGAGTGGATTGGAGAGGAGGAGGAGGAGGAAGAGGAGGAAGAAGGAGGGTGGATTAGGCCTCCATCAGCCTACCTTGGTCTTGAAGAGCTCTGACTTGTCGTTGTGTCTCCGATGGCAGACGTCCAACAATCTGAAGGCGAAGAGAAACAGTGAAAAATTAAAGATGACATGTGTGAGCACGTATAAAGGTGACATTTCTGAACACGATGAAACACACTGGCCGCGGTCGGCGAGGAGCAGAGGTGAGGAAGAGACAAATTTTGTGCTTCTATTTTTGTGTTTGACAGGAGGTGAACTGGCTGTCATGCTAAAGGAGAGGGCGTAAGTCATTTTCCTGGACTGTCCACTGAAAAACGTTTTTAAATGAATGTAATCCAGAGGAATTCAAGTTCATATTTAAAAGTACTACATGAGCTGGACTGTTAGGTCTGTCCTCACTTGATTTTCCCACAGACTGGGAAAATCTTCCCACCCCAAAAATAGGATAGAAATACAAAAAGAGCACAGGCAGCAGTCAAACATAACCAACAATTCAAATGATAGAAGTTGTTCAGTGGAAATGTATGAATTAAAAGTAGGGGGGTAAAAATCCTCCAGCTTAATAAGAACGTGCAGAAAACAGGTCAAAGGTTTATACCCCAAAGGTAGAAAAATTAATTATTATAATATAATAATATTATAAGTATTCCAACCTTCATCTGAACTGTTATGTGATGAGAAAACATAGCCTCTGAAATCATTTATGTTCCCAGTCAATAATTTGTCTTTAGTGCTCTGTGCATACAGAATATCAAGTTGTAGTAGGCCATTAAAATTACTCAAAGTACAATAATTAACCTTTTAGTGACAAAATTTGTTATTATTTTATGACCCGTAAACAGTTTAAGGGAAAAACATTCACAGGATGTTTTGTTTCATATACCAACTTTGCAGTGTTTTTTTTTTCACAGTCTCTCATCACCCATCGCATTCATTTCTTACAGAAACCGGCAAAGTAGAGAGTGGTCGAGGCTGTCACATGACCATCATGTGACCTCAACGACCGTCACATGACCACCGTGTGACCTCAACAACCGTCACATGACCACCTTGTGACCTTAACGACAGGCAACAACTCTCAGGTGACATCAGGGTGTGAACTGCCCTCAGAAAGACTTAACACTTGTAGAGAGATCCTGGTAACTCACAACAGTAGTTTTTTTAATCATTATAATTCATGTAAGTTTTACGAATCTGCCAGAAAATCATGCACTATTTGGCTTCTTTAATGTTGCCGACACAGTCCGGAGTCACGTGGAGTGACTGGATGTGTGTTGCCGAGCTCAGCACTCACTTTAAATTATCATCATCATCAACAACAACATGGAGGGGCGAGAGGTAGAGTTGGCGGAGGAGGTGAGGAATATACCATCATTTATGTCACACCTCATGTAAACAAGGCAGAGAGGCACAGATGGCAGCGAATTCATGGCAGGAGACCAGCAGCACTTTGACTGTCAGAGCTCGGGATTATAAACAAAACTACGCGTCTGCAGAGCCAGAGAGGTTACGACGAGCTTCATATCGTAACTTAGCTGGATGTCAGCTGGCAGCGTCACTACTCGCTGCCACCATGGCGCTGCCATGTTTTAGAAAACCTGAACAAATCAAACAGCCGAGCACAGAGATGTCAGAGATCATCTGGCATCTGGTTTTGGAGGGAGAGGGGAGAAAAAAAACATTATTACATAATGAAAAAAAAAAAAAAAGAATTATGTGTACTAAGCAAATAAGAGGTTTGTATGATAAATTGATTCATTAATGATTAAAGCTAAACTATGATAAATTAATTAGACCTAGCTTTACAAACTACCCATCGTCTGGAAGTAAAGGAGAATCCAGCAGGCCAGAAGCTACACTGACGGTTTCTGTGGTATCTTAGTTTAGCAAACCTGTCAGTAAAGCAAAAGCTGGACATGGAATGTAAAATTTCTTCAAGAAAGAAGGAAGCGGCAGTTATTTTTTTCTGGGAGATAAACGGCAAACCTTTATGCTGCATATTTGTAGCATTTCTCTCCTCTGCTTTATGTAATTCTACATTATGTGCTATTTTCATGAGCCAGCATGCCATTTCTCATTGACAGGTCAGGTCAAAGTGATTGATTTAAAATAATAAATAAGAAAGCAGGCTGAAACAGTCTGGCCCTGGTGACGGTCTCTTTTGATCGGGAGTAGGCCACGACCTAATGTGAGTCTGACGCCTGTGGCCGAGGGTCTCTTGTTGCCATGGAGACACATCTTAGACAAAATAGAAGCGCAGGCGTCTTGCGAGAGTGTATGTATTTGTGAGAAATGTGTATTAATAATATCGAGCGACAAAGTATGGCTAAGCCTTTATCCTGGAGCGCCTGAGTGAAGCGCCTGCCAGGGTCACCAGGAGGATTTCAGTGGTGTTGTTCTCATGAATTAACAGGTGGTTTGAAAACAACAACACAGTGTATTCCTTTAATGTGACATGCTGGTGGCAGGGGGAGCCCCACCTGACGTCCTCTCTGGACAGGAAGTCCAGCAGCTTGGCCATGTCTCCCGGCCCGTCTCCCAGCTGCACGGAGAACTTGCTGACCCGCTCGTCCAGCACCAGTGCTCGCTCCACACACTGCCTCACCAGCTCCAGCTCCATGTTGGCGCTGCTCACCACCACCGCCACCCTACACACACACACACACACAGAAAGAGGGAATCTTGTTTCATCTGCAGCCAAACAGATTATCTCCGCTGACGAGTGAAATCCCTGTTACTGCCAAAATGTCAGCTTTTCAGGCATTAAGAAAAAAAAAAAACATCTCCACTTTTAGAGTGATGGCTATATTTGAAATGTTTCAAAATCCACTCTGCACATAAATGATATCTGATTTTTGAAGAAATGTGAAAGTCAGAGTTACATTTACCGAGTTTTCCCCCTTGCAAATGCATTAATGTTACCTCCACTCACATCGGTGTGTATTATATGATCTCTATGCCATATCTATTGAACTGTGCAGTCTTGATGATGGCCTGAGCAGCTCTATAGTGAACGCTACAGTGAAGTGACCCAGTGGTTAGAAAGATAAAGTCCCCTTGTTGGCAAAGATCTACCAGGCTGACGTGTCCTTGAATAAGATGTTAAATCATCTAAGGTCAGGACATTAAATGGCTGTCAGCTTCAGGGCTGCTCTGCTGCTGACCGTGACCTCCGGGCTTCCTGCAGGGATGACAGGACGGGGAAATTTCCCTACGGGCTTCAGGGCGAGCTATCACAATTTCAACAAGTCTGACCCACTTTTTGCCCTTGAGTTCTGGTAGCTGTCCGGCCAGGATGGCGGCCAGTCCCATGGCTCCCTCTGTGTCCACGGTGGAGCGCTCAAACTCCTGGAAGCGCAGCATCGCCACCAGAGAGTCCTCCTCCCTGTGAGCGAGAGACAGACGTCAGGTGATAGTGAAATATTCAGAAGCCATGGCAAAATCAAATGTGGAATTTGAAATTACACAGACGGTTTAACAATTTTGTGGGTTTTGAAAAAAATGAAAGGCTTCCATTCCAAAATAATCAAATCCATTTTGGAGGAAAGTATTAACATTAAAATTCTCAACACATGGATGTTTTCATGCTTGAATAAGGATGGCCTGCCAATGTCCTGAAATATCTTTAAATGAGTCATACCTTGAACTTGAACAGAAACCCAGAATATTTCATTTTTTTTCCAATGGCTGAATATGTCATTCCAGATGAAGGTTTTAAATTGAAAAAGGTAAGTATGTACTGAAAGGTTGCGGTACAGATGTAATACCTGACAGAGATGACTTTGTCTACTAGTTTCTTTGCCAGCTGGAAAGTGTTGACGCCCAGCGAATGCTCCACAAGATCTGACAACAGAGACAGGACAGGAGTCTGACGCTCTCTCACCACAGAAATTACAGAGTCATGGGAACTTGTACAGGAAAAATAGTATATAAACAAAGACATTATGAGCCAGAACTGATCAGCATCACCGGTGGTTCTCCCTTACTTAGCCACATTTTGGCCCTGTATGAAATGAAGTGAGATTACCTCCATAGAGTTTCTTATTGGGGATGCTGGCCATGTCTTTGACTGGACTGTCTGTTTTCAAGGATTGTAGCAGCAGAGGGAAATCTTCAGGTTCAACTCCCTGTTGAAGAAAATCAATCCTATTAGATTTAAAATTCCTACAGTGTGAATTTACAGTGCATGTTGTCTTATTGATTCTGCCAGACTGCCACGCTGTAGGAACGGTAACACCTTTCTTATTAGGAGTTGCAACCCCTTTTTGCAATTCTCGCCTCATTTGCGAGGCTTAAAGATCCCTCTCTGCTCTGTCCTCTTCATTGACAGAAGTGGACGTAACATCAATAAGTGAGGATGGCTTTCTCTTGAAATTGCCTGTTAAATCTCCTGTATTGATGGAGCAAGCGCTGCTACTATTTTGTACACCCAGGTTATATGCACTGTGAGTTTCAAAATAAAGTTACTCATGCAGCGACCTGTCCACTACAATAAATGATACATTTTACATTTTAACATCAATAACTTGCTGTGAGACCATTGCATAATTAACTTAAACAAATATACCATCACTGAGAAGGTTTGCAGCCTCTACCTGGCTCTATGTCACATTTTATATGGTGTGCTGCTGTGTCAGATTTGGAGAGAAATCATATTTATTGTATCACAGTTAATTTTTTTGCAGCACAAAGGTAGATTGCTTTACTGCACAGAAAAGGAAGAGGGGGGCAAACAGCTTTTTGAGTGTCTTACAATGGCAGATGGTGGAAAGAGGGAAAAGCAACGGGAGAAATCACCTTATCAATGTTTTATCAACTTCAGTGAAGCCAGAGAGATAACAGATACATCTGAAGTGATGCAAGTGAGAGGAAAGGGGGCAAGTAGCAACAGCCTGTTTGCGATGAGAAGGAACAGTGCTTATGGGGAATGTGAGTGTAATTTTGGGAAACACCATTGCTAATAGTACAATGTCTGTGGAGGGTCTCAGTCATCCACATAGAGCTGAATCGAGGGCAACTGGACGTGTTTGTAGACTCTCAAAGACAATTCACTTCTAATCCAAGAAGCTTCTTCAGTTCTGACAGACTGGGCGGGGAGTCCCAGGTGTTTAACCTGTGTGGGGACGTTTTCCTACGAGTGACTCCAGGAGTGAAAGATGGTTGTTGGGGCCACAAGTTGTCAAGAGTGAACGGTTCAATTTCCTGGGAAATGATGACAGGATGACAGTCGTGCATTCATGAACATGTGACTTTGACAGAGGAGCACCAACGAGCCAAGACCTGGAAAATGTCCCCACACAGCCTAAACACCTGGGACTCCGGTCGGTCAGGACTGAAGAAGCCTCTTGGAAGAGGAGTGAAACATCTCTGAGAAGCTACAAACAAGTCCAGCTGACCTCCATTCAGCTCGATGGGGATAACACTGCTGATAGAGCCACTGGTGTCAAATAGAGGCTGTCAGTCATCTCAACCATGGTCTTGTTTCTTTACAATAATTACAACTATTCATCACAGTTCATTTCACAGAAGTTTTAAATGCTACATGTTACATCTTTTATTATCAAACTAACCAACTTAGCCAACCAAATGTCAACTTACTATAACAAGAATGCGTGAATTGAGGTGTTTGATGGCCGCCGCCGTGCCAGCCAGGAGACCGTACTGCCCGCCGGCCGGCACCACCACTGCGTCCAGCTTGGGCACCTGCTCAAAGATCTCCATGCCCACGGTGCCCAGGCCTGCCAGGTACGCTGCACTTTCATCTCTGACAACCAAGAAAGAGAAATAAGAGCTCAGAGAATAAACACTGATTGGTTTTTTAGAGTCCTGAAGGCTTCACCGCTAAGCTAAACTGCAGACTGTACATATATCATGTCACATTCTCACTCCTGTCTATAAGCTCTTGCTATTGTAGACAAAAGAATCAATTTTCAAGAATGGGTGAATGCAATAGTAGAATAATAGCTGTCTAAAGTTTGAATGTGCTAATCAAGTTTATCTATTTATTCAATTTGAGATATCAAATTTGACATTTTTGCCTAAGAATGTCCCTGGAGGAAAGATTACACCATGGTGACACCAAAATCGATCGTAGTCATTTCCTAGTGTCATCAGGAAATTATTTGACAATTCATCAAGTATATGTCATAATATATTGTGTACAAGTCAAAGGTGGCTGTAGACTTTAGGCTATAGACTTATATTAACATTTGTAGAAAGCTGGCTCCTCCTCTGCCATGCTCTCTGCCATCATTCATTTTGGTTTCACAATCCCTGTTTTAATAATTTTTAAGTCACAACTTTAATTTCCTCCATTTCGAGGGAACCTTACAGGGCTCACCCTCGCCTCATTTGGCTCACTTGGTAATGCAAGATGGCAGTGGCTTGCAGAAACACACAAATGTGAGGGTTAGTGTTTAGGACAAGTGTTTAGGAGGCGGATTTGGAGCAGGTATAAGGTCACTGAGCTGAGGTCCCGCCTGCAGCTCGCTCACTGCCCGGCAGTCCTGCTCTCTGATTGGCTGCCCTGACACTTCAGTCAGCACACTGAGTCACCTTCAGTCATAACACAGCAGACGCATCAGTGCAGCCAATGAGAGAGGAGGACTCCTGGCCAATGAGCGGCCTGGAGGCGGGTCTTCAGGTCAGTGAATTTGCAGGGCAGTCCTGCACAGGTGCTCATGCAAGAGGCCTTCTCTAGAAGTGGTTTATTTAGCAGTGTGCCTCAACTCCATCCCAACAGATGTGGCTGCAGTTTTTGGAACCTTTGTTCTTTGTAAAGCGTTCAATCAAAAACCTTTTTTTCATTCTGACATCCAAGACCACTCTGAGACAGTGCTAACAGCCTTTAGTTACTTAAATCGGCCTTGTCTCAGTTTATTATGAACACTCTTGTGAAACTGAGCACCAGTGAGACTCACTCCTCTAGGTAGAGGTATCCATTCTCCCTGGCCAGATGCCGGGCGTGGTTCTGGGAGTCCTGGGCCGTGCTTCCGTACGAGATGACCATGGCGCCGTAGTCCCTGTAGTTCCTGAGGCGCGGTGCGGAGCAGGAGGACGGCATGATGACAAACACGGGGATCTTCAGCTCCACTGCATGGTGGGCCACGGCCATGGAGAAGTTACAGTCGGTGGCAACGATCACGCCCTTCCTCTGCTGCTCCTGCAGGGACACGACAGCACAGACACAGACACAGCAGTGTTAACACATGAGGAAGGCCACACAGCATACACACATACACTGAGGGAAAATGAGTGTGAAATGCTCCTGAGACATATTTGTTAAAGTTTTTTTATTTTGTTTTGTTTTGTTTTCCTTTATTTGAGAGTTAATGTCACACTGCTTATGGATTGGATCATAAAATTGTACTGAAAAACACACAACTCATCCTTCCTCACACACTTGCATTAGTGTAACCAAACCTCTGTTCAGTGTGACATGCATAAATATTGCACACTCACGCACACAGGCTCGGTTTGGCCAGCATGTCGACTTGCTATTATTCATACTGCTGACAATGACTGAAATTAGTTTTAATCTTCAACATGTCAAAAACTGGAGAATTATGAGACAAACTTGCTTGTGTGTCTTTCTCTCTCTCTCTCTCTCTCTCTCTCTCTCTCTCTCTCACACACACACACACACACACACACACACACACACACACACACACAGAAACACAGAGTTGTTTAAATCTTGTGTAAGTAACTTTGTTGAATGGCTGGAATTTCATGAAAAGGTTCCTCCTGAGGCTCTGATGCCGAGGCAGTGTGGAAAAGGAAGTGGCAGGCCAGCTCCCGTCTCTGGCAGTCTGGAGCTAAAGGTAGCGACGTTATTAAAGAACCGTAACGGCACCAGGCAGTGCCAGGTTTGTGTGGGGCGGAGCGGTGAGCGTGCACAGCTGCGGTGCACGGTGTGTGTGCACATCATTGGCACTGAGGCAGTGGTACCGCCTTGAGGAGACTGGCTGTTTGATTTGTACCTAATGGATTTTAACAAATGACATTAGAGCCGTGCGGGAGACTGTTTTTGCTCTGCCTCCGCGCTGCTGACAGCCATGACCGGAGGTTTGATGTGTTCTGTCTGCCCGCACATTTGTCTGTGCCATTCTTGTGAATTTCTCAGGAAAGTCTTGAGGGGATTTCTTTAAATGTGGCACAAACCTCCTCTTGGATTCAAGGATGAACTGATTAGATTTTGGTGGTCAAAGATAAAAGGTCAAGGTCTCTGGTCTCTGACCTCACAAAACACATTTTTGGCCACAAATCAACAATTCATACACTAATTATTACTAAGGGTTTCATGCTAATATCTATAGGATAAAATGATGAGGTGATGATATTTTATATCCAAAAGGTCAAAGGTCACCTTCACTGTGACATCATAATGTTCTGCAAAAACACTTTTCTGGCCATTATTCAACTCCATAACTCAGGAACAGAAGGCAATAGAAGAGGAATTGTGATTATATTTCACATTTGGTCAGATACTCGATTGTTCCCTCGCTGAAAAGGCTTAAGTGTCTGGTGCTTTGGACTCCAAGGTGCTTGCATGAATCCCGCCTTTGCATTTCCATCATCGCTGCACCCAGTGATGAAGCTCTCTGTCAGTCCTCTGAACTGGAGTTGTAACTTCCACTTCACCAAAAAACAGAAGCTTAGTCCTTCAAAGTCTTCTCTACACGTATTATATGAGTGAAGACAGACATGGATGTAAGCTGCAACTTGACTGGTTGGAGGAGGCATTCAACCGAGATGCAGCATTTGTCGTTTTCACTTATTTTAGCTCATATTCTTGGTTCATGGTTTGGATTGTGTTTCTTCTTGTGTTCGCTGGGGTCTCAGACGTTTAGGTGTTTAGGTGTTAGGTTTTGGTCATGACATGCCCTTTAATTCTCAAGTTACTGACCCGTTCCTGCTTTTATGATTTGAGGGACATTGTATGTTGTACCGCGCACTGAGATGGAAATGATTATTCACACGTTCACCTCTACGCGCCTAGACTCTTGTAATTCACTTTTTACTTGCCTCAGCAAATCCTCCCTGGATCAGCTGCAAATGATTCAGATCGCCGCTGTACGAGTTCTGTAAGGCTTCGGTGTTCGCCTATAAAGCTTTACATCGTCAGGCACCTTCCTACGTATCTGATCGAATTTGCCATCACACCATATCAAAATTAAATCCCCTGATAAAGTTTTATTTTCTGTATATCAGGGTGATCGAGTTGCTCCTACACTGTGTAATCCTCTGCCTTTGGCTTTGTTGTTTCTTGACTCTGTGGGCAGAATGAGTAGGATTTACCTAAAAAAAAAAATAATGTATAGCCTCATACAGAAATAATCCCTCTCAGTTATCACCAGTGGAGCAGCTAAAACCTCATTTTTTTAGTCTGGATTTTGTTTAACCTGTGCTTAATTTGTTTTGTATATTGTCTTTCATATGTGCTTGCCGTTTGTCTTTTAATTAATTATGTGAAAAGGTGCTATATAAATAAACTTACTACTGACTACTCCTACCACTGCTACTACACACACACACACACACACACACACACACACACACACACACACACACACACACACACACTTTTGTCCTTGCAAGAGTTCATCAGAGGCCAGAAAGTTCATGTGTCTGCATAATCCCAGAGGCAGCGGGTCATGGAGACAACGCTCTCTCTCTCTCTCTCTCTCTCTGTCTCTGTGTGTGTGTGTACCTGTGTCAGTGATGTCAGCAGGTACAGCACTCCTCTCTCCTTCACAGAGCCCGTGTAGTTGAGGTGCTCCTTCTTCAGGTAGATCTCCATCCCGTACTGTTTGGACAGTCTGGAGTACTGAACACACACACAAACAGAGCAAAACCACCTCTTTAAGCTGATATGAACCTGTTTCCTTTTTTCAAAATGGCAGTAATGTTCCTTTGAATCTATATTTTTTGATGATATTGAAACGACCTTTAGAAAAACCCGGTTTGTAAATTGCATCGCTGCAGCAAAGAAAATAAAATCATGTAAATACATTAAATTAAATGCAAGTCAGCATAAAACAAAGGGCTAACCTCCATCTACAACACAACAATGTGTAAATTGTAAGTATATGAATAATACATGATAATATGATAGTATGGTGGGACAAAAATGGCAGCAAAAAGGAAAAATATGTATGATATATGTAAATATATGCAATGTAATAACAAATACAAAGATAAAACTACATGTATCAGAAAAGAGAAAATATTAGAATGTCAACCAAAATACAGGCATTTACAACATTCATGTGAAAAGTGTGCATTTTATTCACACAAAAAAATAGTGGGGGGAAAATTCACCTCATCAAATATATACAGTTTACAGATGTCGTGCATATAAATAAAATGTAAAATGTGCAGATTTGGATATGTGCATTACGAGCTGATCCCCCATTAAAAGTCGAGATAGAGATAGGTCATTGGTAAAGAAAAATGAAAAAATGGCTCTCCTGATATTGTTCACCAGCTGGAGGTCAAAGGTCACCCTCCTCTGTGTATCCCAGAGAGCCGTGCGGTGCCAGCGTACCGTGCACGGCGTCCTCTGGATCCCAGACTGGATCTTGAAGGCTGCGGCGCTGATGTCCTCGAAGCGGAGGTACTGGGGCGGAGGAGGCTTGACCGGGGCCGTGAACTCGCTGACCCTCCTGATCTTGGGGGGGTCCATGAGCTGGACCTCGGGGGGACACACCACCGTCGCCTCCCACACCCTCACATCCCCGTTGAGGAGCTCCTCCTCTCCGAAGTCCTTCAGCCGCTCCGGCTCGATGAGGGTGGGTCTGCGGCCCACGGAGCCGTTACTGATGGGGCCCTTGTAAGAGCCGCCCGGTGGACTGGGGCCCAGACGCAGCTCATCTCTGAGCAGGAGGAAGACAATGACACAGGGGAAGAAAAAGGGAATAAATAACTGTAGGTATAGCTGACCCCTACTTTAGCAAAATGACTCATAGCACAACATTAAAATAAATGTGTCTTAGAGAACAGATGGGAGCATGAGATCTTTGGTGATCTTCCGTCACTGAGACGAGTGGCTCCTGCTCTGGGATCTAAAGCGTCCCCTCCAGCGACCTCATGACCTCAGCCGTTTTCACAGCTCATCCTGAAATAGTTCATCTCACAAAGTGATGTGGGATTATTCACAGATTATTCACACCAAGCACAGTGAGTCTCACATGTGCAGCAGGTTAATCACAGCTTCCATAGGCTGTCTGCAATTAGAGTTTGCTCCCATTTTACCAAATATTTGCCTGGCGAGAGACGACGGCACACGCTTAGGAGACCAGAAACGAACCACTTGATGCCACTGGCTCAGCGTAAACTGCGGTATGTTTTCTGCGAGACTGAGATTGTGAGTGGTGAAGATCATCACACGTCACCTTTTGAGATGAACTGTTTCAGGAAGATTTTTGAAAATGACTCTTCTTGATAATGTCAGGAGTTCATGGGGGAGTGTGTGTGTGGGTGGGGGGGTTCTTAAAATGAGATTCAGGATCCACAGCAAATGAGCATTACATAGACTTAACACAGTAGAAATTATTTAACTTGCAGAATGTACAAGACCAACATTTCCAATCATCATTGCTGCTGCACATCCTGCATAGACAGATATAACTTTATGATTAAATAAACATCAACAAAAATATTTCCATATCTGGGTAAAAAACAACAACAAAATGCTATAAAATGTATTCATGCAAATGTATGATGTAAAATGTTAGAACCATTGGTTTAGACACACTGTATTAAATGACAGACTTGAGGTCACCTCAGGAATAGCGGCGAAAAAAGAAGAAAAAAGCTCGAAGACACTTCAGGAATGTTAAAAGACTCAACAGTGTGGATTCCCTGCCCTCACCTGCAGTGTGTTCGCCCACACAGCACACACAGCTCTATACAGTCTATACACTCTTGTCTCTGTAAATCCAGTTTGTGGATTCTGTGCTGAATGCACTGCTGCATTCAAAGGTGCCAGCTCAGTGTAGCCCTGCTTGTTGAGGGCACTGTTCAGGTAAAAAGTGCGATAAATCATTTGTACAGACAGAAAACTGAGGCAGGGCAGAAAAGGAGTAAAAGAGGGTTTGGGTCTATCAGTGCATAAGTAAATGTTTCTGTTATAAATGTCCATAAACCAAAGTAGATAGCAGTGAAGCCTCTATTTGAAGACAATTGGGGCTGAAAGTGTTCTCTGAGGAGCAGAAAAGGATAATATGCAAAGCAGCACTACCAAGATCCATAATAGCTGCAGGAAGCCACGGGCTGTTAACTTCTACTCCCAGCCTACACAGTAATTGAGTAATTTCACTTTTTTATTCGCTCAAAATCCAGTCATAATCTGCTGCAGTTATAGCCCTCACTCTCAATAACATCAGTTTGTACGTCAAAGTCTTTCTAGTGAGTTTTACAGTTTTGGAGTTTGAAAGAGAATCCACCTCCTGAACTGATGCACACACACACACACACACACACACACACACACACATTCAGTCAGGCAGGATGCCCAATTCATCTCCGCCTCAGGTGAATTGATTCACTTTTCACGTCAAGCCGGCTTCCACTCAGTGTGACTGATCACATCTATAAGTCGGCCTGTGATTCATCGGGGCTGTTCGGCTCTTCTTTAGGAGACACGCCACGATTAAAGAGGCAATACACGCCGGACGCTGAGCAGGTTTGATAGATAATCACTCACTTGATCGACTATAATCAAGCAACGTTATCCATCTCCATTCTAAGTCTCCTAAACTCCTTCACTAGTCAAATAACACCACACAAACCCCTAGATCAAGATTTTGCATATTTTTTCAAACCAGTTAGTCAATTAATGCCGTCTTTATAGAGTATAAAGCATATCATGGATGGTTAACAAGTTCTGTGTGTTTGTTTTAAACTGCTTGAAATACCAGTCGAGAGGGGTTTGCTGCACCAGGACAGCTCAGATAGCGTCAGGCAAGTCTTTAGCCACAGAGAGGAAAAATAAATTGACCTTGTGATGTTATTGCCCCACCCATCTGTCAACTATATAGAGATAAAATCATTTTTCACTTTTTTTAGAATCCACCTTTAGTGCCCACATATTGTCTCAGCTGGCATCACGAGGCCACCAGGTGGAGCAGCTTCCTCAAACAACAACATCTGAGCTTCGTTCAGTGCCTTTTGCATTCCCCAGCTCTGGCTCTGTGAGTCTCCCTCTCTATTTATATCACAGTGATCTGCCACAAACAACAATACAGCGACCTTTCACCTCCTTCTGTAGAGGATGCCTCTCTGTTGCTGCCCTCTGCCACGAATGCCAGTCACTTTCACTTTCCCATGGGGGCAAACACTGTGCGTCTGTATGAAGCTGTGAATAAAAATCATCTGACACTGAGCCTGTGTTGTGACCCAGGCGCTGGTGATTACTGTAGGTCAAACCGAGGCTTCAAAACCACCATCAAAAGGGAACAAGAGCACACCAGCCACTGCCGAGACTCAGAAAATGACATTAAGGAGCTGAGATATTAAAAAATAGGCTATTTAATTTGACACGGTGCAAAAAAACCCCAGAAAACAAATGAAGAAAAATAAGAGCAAAGCAGATTATATATTAAATATTTCAGCCCCTCTGCTTCTTAATGTCCTTTTTTGATCCATCCTTACTGAAGCTCATTTTCCCAGTCGAATGAGACAACATATACATGGGAAAACACCTCCTAACACAGAGGACATTCAGCTCTGATAACATCCATGGTATCAGATGTTGTAGTCTGACCAGGCCCACATGACCTCACTCCGCGGTGCTGCCTCATCATACTCACAATCCAGCATCTGTATGTAATTCAGACTGGGGTTATAAAGCATTTTTACATTCTTTTTTATGTGTTGTTGAAGCTCAACATGCATGCCAGAAGGGTCTTGTAGTCCACATAAGGCAATACAATGAATGCCAGAGAGTTTACATACTCAGATCGGAGTACTTGAAAAATTAATTTAGTTTGTTCTTCTGTGGTTAATGACTTACTGTACAAGCAGCATTGTAATTGCAGTAACCCATGCAGCCCGCCTGGCGCTCTGTGCAAAATCCTGAAATTCATTTTTAGCACATCTATCTTTCTGTCAGTCTGCGTAATTTACCCAGGAATGAAGACCAGGATGAAGGAAAGGAACAGCCGGAGGAGGAAGTCTACCAGGACCGGGAAGGGAGGGTATGCCTCTCCTCCACCGCCGTAATCTGGAATGGAGCTAATGGAGGTTGAGGAGGCCGAGGGGGAGGAGGACAAGCAGCGGGAGGACGGGGATATGGGCCTGGTCGGAGCAGGAGCAGGTACAGGCAGGATCCTCTGAGCCTCAGAAGGGCGTTTGGAGGTCTTGGGTTTGGGGACTGGAGCAGCCAAACCTGGCTCTGGAAGAATTTTTGTCCCAGCAGAGAGTTTTGTTGATTTGTGTGTGCGATTACAGGGAGCAGGAGGCGGTGGAGGAGGAGAGTGGAGAGTTGAGGATGGGTCTTTTTGGATAGGCCGGCAACGAGGTGGAGAAGAGGGAGAAGAAGGAACAGGAGGAGGAGGCACTGTGTTTATCAAAGCAGGAGCTGCTCCAGGACTCAGATCAGGAGGTCTAGCAGCATGTTCTGGTGTCTGCTGGTCTCGGGATGGAGGCTGATTTGTGGCCTGGCTGGGAGCTACATTTGCCTCTATGGGGCTGATCTGGGTAGGGGGGAGCTCTGAAGGGTCTGGGGGATCACAGGTTGTAATTTCCCACCTCTGCCAGAAGGGGTCATTCTCCTCGCTGTCTTTAATTGCTAGATTGGGTGAATGCAGTCGCTCAAGTCGCTCACTCAAGTAGCTCGAGTAGAAAAACTGAGCAGCAAAGTTCATCCTGCACGATCCACTCTCCTCCTGTAGTCCCAGCGGTCTCTCTCGGTCTGAATCCCTCTCCTCCTCCGGCTGCTGCTCTGTGTCCGAGGGACAGGAGGACACTGACTGCTGCTGCTCCCACGGTGTAACGTTCCCTGCCCCGGCTCCCTCCCTCCTGCCCTCCCCACCTGGCTATTTAAGGAGGGATTACCTCGGGACACATGCTTGGTGGCCCTGGAGCCCGTCATCAGTGGCCTGGCTCCTCCCAGCGCTCTATTCCTGGGCTCAGACTGGGATTACTTCCCTACTCTGTGACGTGGCGCTAATCAGACATGTAAGGCGATAGATGCAGACTTAGAGTTTATCTAGGGAACAATGATCTGGAGGCTCATCCACACTGAGGAGGCGACTGTGGATGCAGGATCAGAAATGAAAGATAATGGGGTGAGGGTAGCCTAAAGCAAGGGTTTCCAAACTTTTTGATTTTCCAGAACCAAATATTAAGCTGACCCCCATTTTAAGTGATTTTGCCCTGTAGGGACACTGATATAAGAGGATACTGTGGTTTATGTCAAACATTAAATTATTCAATGTCAAACATGAGCACTGACAAATAGATTCAAAGAGGTGGGATTATAACTTGAGTTTCTAATGAATTAAATTACTGAGAAAGGCACAATGAGTAGGATTTTCCTAAAAAAAAAAAAAATGTAGAGACTCGTACAAAAATAATCCTCTTCATTATGACTGTGAGCCACTAGCAGTGTGTGTTTGCGTGTGTGTCTGCAGAGACCCTGCCCTCTGCCTGGGTTTTCTTGTTCTGCGGCGCGCAGGACTCTTCTGGGCGTCGGCCTTTTGGCAGCAGGTGTGTAGCTCCCAGCCAATCACAGTGTGCGGTGCAAGATGATAACACGACATCTAACAGGAAGCTACGAAAATCGCCGACTGCAGACCGCTAACCGCTGATCGTGGAAAAAGGGAAATATCACAAGGTGAAGTACCAAGCGGACAAAGCTCGTTCCACAACACAAGTGAATGTGGGGTTGGCTCTCATCCTCTGGCGAGCGCTGAAGGAGAGGATGAGGAAGGGGCTGGCGGGCCAAATTTTTTCAGGGGAGCAAAGGTGTTCATTCCATCACCATCCTAGGAAATGAAAACTCACTGCCAGTGGTTAGCTCAGCCAGGGGAGGTGGGGTCAACTGTGAATGTAGTGTTTACAAACCACAACCAATAAATCCTGCTCATTCTGTCTTTAAACTATTCCTCATTTTGTTAGAAGCCCCTGAAGAACCACCCCACTTTGAAATCCACTGGCCTGAAGCAGAAAGACGTAGTTTGTGACCATTTTGAACCTCTGAACCGGGACAACCTGAGCCGAGAAAGAGAACCGAGTAACACGACTGTCCTTCTCACTCCATATGTAGCTCTGAAGTGCCCTGGAGCAAGGCACTTCAGCCGGGAGCTGCTCTGCATGAGACGCTTGAAGGTGTTGTGTAGCATCCTGTGGCTTTCAAGCGTCACTGTTTGCAGCTGTGTGGAAGTAAAGAAAGATGTTGCTGAAGAAGGGCATAACTTTTCAGCAAGCTGCTCCTGGATAAATAAAGGATCAGTAAACAAACAAGTAAACAAAGACGACAGCACAGAGTAACAGCAGTGATGTGGCAGAGAGAGAGAGAGAGAGAGAGGGAGGCTGCCAGCCAGACAGATAAAAAGAGACAGCATTAGGGAAAGTGGAGAAGAGGTAGATTGGCTGCTGCCAGTCCACAGCGGGCAGTCTCGCTGCGGGACATCCGATCAGGACGTCCAGCGTGTCCGGCACCTCTGAACCCGGGAGCGCCGGAGACGCCAGCCCGACTCCAGAGATGCAGGGAGATAGTGCAGCCTGCGCCTCGACTCACATCACTATGGGAACGTGCATAATCAGAGATAATCCCTTTAGCAGACATGGCTCAAATAGCACTGGCAGATAAATGTTAGCATACAGCGAGCGGTGTGTCAGATAGGTGGGCTTCACTGCCTCAGCACAAAGCAGATGCTCGCCTCAGATTCAGGCGAGTCGGCAGTCACAGACAAGTAAAGTCACTTCCTGAGATTTGCTGCTGCTTGTGTTGAGATCCATCCATCCAGAACCCGAGCAGAAAAACACAAACATAAAAAACAGACACTGATGCTCGTTGACTTCAGCAACATAACGACTAGCGACTGAGTGTTCAGTCCTACATGAACTAACAATCTCAAGTCCTTGGAGCAAAGAAGTTAAAAACCCTGATCTTTACACGGCGCTCTTTTTCCAAGGCACTCTTCTTTGAAAAAAAAACCTCTACTTTATGGGCTCATTTAAAAGCACAATGCTCCAACACACTTCAGCATCGGCCTTCATCACAGAGATTCAAATCATTCACAGTAAAAATGCTCTTTGAACATGAATTCACTTTTTGATTCATTCAACTTGAAGCCCTTCGGTGGAAGTTTTAAGGACGTCGAGCGCCTCATTTTCTTTGCCTTTGATAAAACAGCCCACATCATGCAACACCGAAAGCTAATTATCGAACAAATAGCTGGAGTTTTACAATTTTATTCAACACGGGGGTAAACCAGGCCACACTTCAGGCAAAATACCCCTTTTTCTGGCTTCCTCAGACTGAGACAAGATGCTGGACACCACTTCCACCTCTGTTCAGTTCCTGTGCGTAGCATTTCATGTTAGCTTAGCATAAAGACTTGTCTCCGTCAAAAGTGAAAAGCAACTCTGTGGCTGTCTTATTTACGCAGCGTATCGTGTATTTGAATACTTTACTCTTTACTCTTTGGTTACTCTAACCTCTTGGTTACTATGAGGTTTGTCTTCATATTTTGTGTAATGCTAATGCTAAGTGTGAATGCTAACAGGTGTTTGAGATCAGCTCAGAAAGTTGTGAGGCGTTTAAGTTCACTTGTTAACGCGACGCTCATTTCAAATCAAACGGCTGCTGGTTTCTGCCGGCCGGGAAAACTGATGGCGAAGGTCCACCGGGGACCTGGTTCAACCCGGGCGGGTGGGGCTTTGTTTCTTTTGATGTAGTCACAGACCTCACAGCTACACACACACACACGCACACACCTCAGCTAAATTAGATTGAGCTCCTTATGAAGTGGCAGGAAGGCGGTGTGTGCCAGCAGCCAGCAGGTACAGGGAGCTCAGCACATTTCTTGGCAGTGGTGGCG